>SSNS01000240.1:849402-976902 GCA_006937985.1 Aphyosemion australe | reverse complement strand
TTTCAAATAGTTGTATATATTTTTTTTACTATGTTTATAAAATTGTCATCTTGTGTTCAAATAAACGTTTCAATCAATCAATCAACCTTTCTTGGCATTTTTCACGCACGCACGCACGCACACACGCACGCACGCACATATTATTAGTTAAAAGGGTTTAACCCTTTATAGGGCCAGCGTCTATATTTAGACACTTCCACTCACATCATAAATCATGTCGGTGTGCCTTTTCACGGACTCTTAGAATTACGAGATTTCACCCAACCAATCATCAGAGATCAAGCTAGTCACAGTTTGCACCATGGCGCCGTTCGACCAATCAGCGCGGGGCTACAACGCGCCAAATATTGGTGTTTCTGAAAAACCAGAAAACTGCCTTCCTGGAGCTCGTCTCCGCTTGTGTTTACGGTTGGATCTCTAAAACTAACAATGCTAGCTTTATGAAACTCACATCACAAGGTTGACTAGTGGTGCTAAATAAGGATACATGTGTTGTAAATGTTAAACTCAATGAAGTTGGTGAAATCAGAGCATGAAAATCAAAGCTGCCATATTTGATCATACGCCCTGAACAAGTAAAAGAAATTATGTTTATTTTTAGGTAAAATCTGTTGTTTTTTAGACAGAATCTTCATGATCATGGTTACAGTAACAATAATAATTATAATATTGAATATTTTTTTCAGTTTTAATCTCAGATTTCTATAAAAAACAGAGGGGGACAGTTATTGTGCCAGCGAGTCTCACCATCAGTGATGATGATGAAGAGGAGGAAGATGACAACAAGGCAGATCCTCAAATACATAATATTCTAAAATATTCTAATAATCTATATTCAATCAGAAATGGCATTTAATGTTCTATAACTTCCAAAATATTCTACAGTAATCTGTTTTTATAAAAGTATGCTGTAATTTTTTCCACAATAATTCCTCAGCCATAAAAAAACAATTTAATAACATGTTCATAAAGTTTTTTGCGCCAAAACCCTCTCACATAAAGTGATTTCAGCAGTTTTATTCTTGAAAAATCAGAAAATAGTATTCCAAAACCCTGCAGTCGGAAACTGTGATGTGGCTCACTTCTAGTTCTGTAAATGGTGCACCGGTACTTTGTTTCCCCAGAGTACGACTTACAAGGCATTCATTCCTTCTAGAGACCACTTCAAATTAGGGCTGGGCGATATGGAAAAAAATCCTATCACGATATAATTTTTCATATTGGCCAATAACAATATATATCACAATATTAAAAAAAACCTATTTTGATTTATCTTAAATGTTCCCTGGTACTATGAAGTGAAATTTGAAGATATGAGACATATACTATGGATTTAAGGATCTATTTTCAAAAGTAATGAACACACCATTGGACTGGACATTACACAGCTTTTTTGGGATAAACAAAATGTTTATTAAACTGCACTCAAACCTTCATAAGAAAAGAACATACACAAAAAGACATTATTGTGCTGTCAAATAAAACAGGCAATAAAATATAACTACTAGAAATCGCTCCTTGCTTATTTGAAAAAAAGAAATAGGCACTGAATAAGAAGCTCTATGGATGTGGATGGTTGTTGCAGTTGTGCAGGCGTTGTTTTCGCCAGGGGCCGAGCACTAGCTCCCCCCTGGGACTGCAATGTTTTGCATTCTGTGTGCTCCAGCGGGTGGCACTGTTTAAGGTGATAAAATAGATTTGTTGTATTCCCCGACTTTGTCGGAACATGCGCTTTACATAGTTTGCAGTGAACGCGTGTTTGTTTTGTGTCAGACTCTAAATATCCAAAATACACGACTGAAGTGGTCGGACCCTTCTTTTCAACGACGTTATTCGCTGTGTCTTCTGTTGTTTAGTCTTTTAAACCACTCATTTTGAAAAAAAATCCAGCTACTCGAAGAGGCCGCCGCCGCTGCACACCACACACAATAGCCTTTAGCTGCTAATTTGCTTTCGTCGTCAACTTGTCACGTGGCTCTATTCCAGCCACTCAGTGGCTGAAATAGAGTATGGCTGCCACTGATTGGTCCAACGCTTAGCTGCTACTGTGCCGTCCTACGTCAACAACTTGGCACGTAGCTCTGTTCCAGCCACTGATATACAACACACAGCGCAACACTGAATATATTTGGCTGTTCATGTTTCTTTATATCGACGTTATATCGACCTGTTCATATTGCTCTATTGAGTAAAAGTTATTTCGAGATATATATTGCTATCGTTTTATTGCCCAGCCCTACTTCAAATGTATTGATTAAATGAGTGTTCCACACCTTTAATCCTAGCATCAAACAATAAGATCAACAGACCTGTCCTGTTAGATTGAACTGAGGTAAAGTGCAGATCAGAGGAAAGGTAGGGAAAGATTTGGCCTTCCAAGTAAACTCAGTAATCAATAAAAAAAAGGTCTTCAGACTAAAACTAACAACCTGACAGTCAGCATAACGCAGTCTTAGTGTTTCCAGCCACTCTCATCGGAGCCAGATGAAGAGGCCATCAGATCAACATGCAAATGCAGGCCACTGAAATAATAACAGTTTATGATTTATTTATTGAGAGCCAAACAGTTATTTGCAATCCTGTTATTATGCAGACATTGTGATGATGGCAGCGCATTGTTCAGCCCTACAGAATATCAGGCTTAGAGAAAAGTTTGCATTTCAGCAACAATCTGAACCAAACATCGAGTAAAAACGGGAGAAAAACTTCAAAAATAATGAAACTGGATCTAGTTTCTACAATCAGTTCTACCAACCAGGTATTTGGCTTCTCAACAATGAAGAAAGAAAAACCCTACCACCGACTAAAAGGACCATCAATTAAAAATTTAAATTGTGTAAAATAAATATTAGAACTGAAAATAACACAAAGCACATGTAAACCTAAGCAGTATTTTACCAGTAAAACTCAAAAGGACATTTATTCATTTACTGCTTATTCCTCAGAATGGTTGTGAGGAGCTGGTATCTATCTCCAACAGTCACTGAGCGAGAAGGGGACACCCTGGACAGGCCACGGCCATCACAGGGACAACCACAGTCACACACAAGAACTATTTAGTCTCTAATTAAACTGACATGCTTGCATGTTTTTGGACTGTGAGAAGAAGCCAGAGTTCCCGGAGAAACCCATGCATGCATGAGAAGACCATACAAGCTTCTTTCTGTGAGGCAACAGTACTACCAGCTGCACCACTGTGCACCAAATAAAATTATATATAGAAGAAAATAGGTTTTACTAAAATTTGAAATGGGGATTTATTAAACAAAACTCACCTATTGCAAAATTTTGTGTTACCACGTGGGTCTCTACTGCCTCTATAAACACTCCAAATATGAAAAAATATGTCCATCCATTTCCTGTCAGTGTTTTAATGAATTAATTCAAAAAGTCCCAGTTTGTGATGTCAAATACAGGGAAATCAGAGTAGAAGCATCTCTCACGGACAAGAGAGAGCTGCTGCTGCTGGACAAGCAGCTCTACTGCAAACCCCTCATATATCAGAGCTTCTCAGCTTATAGCAGCCTGGGCAGGGGATGGGTGGGTGTGGCCAGCTGACAGAGGCCGTTTCTCAATATGTGTACTTGTCTGAACTCGTGTCCTTGTGAAACGTCATCAACAATGGCCCAAGTACTGTTCCAGTCCTCAGTATGTATCATGGCAAGTTCACTCAAAGTTCCTGGATGTGTTCTTGCTCCGCCCATTGTATCAAGAATGCATCAATGCATTCTTCTGTGGACTTGGGACAGCAAAGTATCCCAAAATACATTGCGTCGCAAACCGTTTTACTACGAACGGCCGAGGGAAAAGCTCATAACTGTAGTGTTTTATATCAGAAATACAGATAAAGAAATGTAAAGTTGTCTGTTATTGTAAATAATTGTGTGTAACCAAATGTTACGAACTCAGGCACCATAGTGAGCAAATCCTCATTGACTCCCATGTTAAAAATGCCAACTTCAGAAATAAACATGTTTACATCCTGGTTTAAAAAACATTTTAGGTTTAATAGGTCTAGTTTACAGTCATGACAACTAGACCTATTAAATAACATTTTGTACCTCTTCTGTTTAGGTGTAATTAAATGCTTAAAATTATGAATAATTAGATTTGATTGACAACTAGCATCGGTATCAGGCTAGCTCCGGGGAAGGCCTCAGCCTCACGTTAATAGAACTTGGCCATTTGGACTCTCTGAACTTTAGTTGTATCCTCTGTGTGTTTGTGTCTGGATGTTAATCATGGAAGAATTGGACAAAGATGGCAAGCTGTAGTTTTGACTGCACTGAGATCATCCAAGAAGTTTCCGCTTCTTTTTATTGGTAAGTAAAATTATATTTCTGTACTTTATTTCGCTGGTTGAATAGGGAAAATGCTGTGTGTTTAACATAACACTGCCTGGTCAAAGATGGGTTGAAATATATAACGTGTTGGGGGGCTGGCTGGGTAACGAAACTTGAGCTAGGTGCTGGTCCACCACGGTCAAAGATCTGCGAGGCCGCTGCTGCAGAAAGGAGGTTTGCCGAATTTCATTACCGTGTCTCTTCCTTTAGCAGCGGCGGCCACGCTCCAGCCTCCCGGTGGCAGAACAACGAGGCGGGCACCCAGCTTCTCCCGGCCCCCGGCCAGGAACAGCTTCTACACGCAGACGACTGGATGCTCCCATCTCCCAAGAACATGTCAAGTAAACAGGAAAGTACTAGCATCCTTGGGTATTGAGGAAGGTATTGAAAATGTCAAGAATCAAACAGCTGAAATCACTTTATGTGAGAGAGATTCAGTGCAAAGAATTTCATTAAGATGTTTTATATTGACCATTAAATTATTTTAACTTAAGAAAAAAGTCATAGTATGTCTTCTTTAAAGAGGACCTAGACTGTAAACTAACATTTTCCTTGTTTCTGTTGAATAAGACAGCTTGGGTGGTCAACAGCAGCATGCCAAAAAGTCAAAGCCGTGTTTGACCTACTTTTTATGTAAATTAGAAAGTTGAAAAAGGCGAGAGAAAAACTTCTGTTCTGAGAAAACACGTCATAAGGGGGAGCCACGCCTCCTCAAACCTGCATGTCTACAGTGTCTGAGGCCTTCTGGGGAAACCAACCAATCAGCAAGCAGCTCATTATCATATTCATGTCCTGGCCGAGTGGGAGGGGCCAACAACTCTTTCCACAGCAAGGCTGGTTTAGGGGGTTTAGAATGGCCTGTATCAGGGCTCCTGGGACAGATGAAAGCCAAAAGATAATTTCTGATGCTTTTTAGAGGCTCAAAGCTGTTTTAGATTGTTGATTAACTTCATTCTAGGTCATCTTTAATGATTGAACGCGATGCTGTAGTTTTTATTGTGTTGTGTTACAGTTTTATATAAAATCACTCCAGAATGAAATGGACCTGTTTGCTTTGGTGCTCTGAGATAACTGGTCAGTGAAACGGTGCCAAATAAATAAACTGAACTGAAAGTTTAAGAAAATGAGAAAAATCTAAAACTTCTCAGGATTGCAGAGACGAAGAGAACTCAGACTCTAATCTGAGATGTTTTCTGTTAAAACAGCAAATAAGGGTTTTGTTTTCAGGTAATAAAATATTAATGAAAAGTTATTAGTAATATTGTTATGTTTGGAGACTCAAAGAGATTCCACTAGACAACGTGCCTTTCTAAAACATCTTAGCTTATGTGGGTTGATTCTCATGTTTCATCTCTAATTATTAATACATTTAGATGGTGAAGCATCATCAGTGGGTTTGTATGACAAATAATACGTATTTTTATTTATATATTATATATAAAATAAGTATTTATTTTGTGAGGACAGTGAATACTTTGTGCACATCTAGTTTCGTGATGAGACTTGAGAATGTTCCTATAATTTGTGGTGGTGATGTAAAATCAGGAGGAGCAGCCAATCCCAGCATGATCACCGGTTTTCAGCAGTCCTGAGGAACGCCTGAGCAGACTCACTCAGACTTTCTCTCTAGCTGAAACCATGGACGGGTTAAAGAGGAAAACAATCCTCACTTCATTAAAAGACGGACAAACACGTGGCTGTGGTTCCTTCATCCTCCCAGGACGAGGTGAAAACCAGCATAACCCTCCTACAAAGTAGGGCCAAGGTCTTTGTGTTCATGTGCTGTCGTTCTAAAACAGGAGTCTGAAACCTCAGTCCACCTAAATAAAACCTGTTCAGAGCTGCAGCTGTTAAAACGACCTTTTGAAAGGAAAGATTTTATATATTTTTTGATAAATGCATGGAAGAGGATTAGGGCCACTAAAATGAGATTAAAATGAGGTATCTGACTTATTTTCTGGGATTAAAGTAAGATTTTTTTTCCATTTCTCATCCTCTTCTGTAAATATCTATAAGAGATTTGTTGTCATTTTTAAAATAAAAAAAATCAAATAAAATAGATCTATAAATATTACTGGTACTTTTAGTGTCTTGGTTGTTGAAATGTATTGCAATTATTTCATCAAAGAACTGAAAAGCTGCTTAAAGTAGCTCTCCGGAGTATTTCTTTTATCTGATGGCACCATCTAGTGGCTGACAAGCGTATCACACCAATAGTCGGTGGACTCTGTAATTTAAGATGGTGACTGCACGTTTCTTGTTTATGAATGTGCTTCTGTAGCCGACAAACAGCTAAAACACAATGTTTTACAATTATTATTCTCATGTCATGTTGAGTTTTCATATATTTATATTTTAAAGACTTATTTGTCCGTGAAAAGTTCATCAACGCTGCATCAGCCGAGGTGCTTCCTTAAATTTGAAGCATGTAAGCAGTAGTCTAACGCTATTTGTTAGTTCTGGTCGGCGCTCAGTTTCCTATTGCACGGATTTTACGGGGCAGGGGGCGGGCTTAGCAAAATTTTAAAAAAAAAAGACATATTGCTTACATTATATCACACTACATGATAAGGCAATCACTTTTACGGATTTCTGAAAAATCATACATAATTCCTGAAAGGGGGAAACTCTGGATTGCTGCTTTAAACCTGCATTTTTTATTAGATCTAAATTAAAAAATATGAGTTATTTTTTCATAATTTTCAGCCAAAGCTAATAAGAGCCATTACAGAAGGTCCAAAGAACCACTTGTGGCACCAGAGCCACAGGTTGCGACCCCCTGCTTCCAAAGGAACATAAATAAAAAGTAGGAACCACGGGCTGATCGTCTCCAGTCCAGATTTGGAACAAGTTTGTTTGTTTAGATTCCATTTTTTGTTCTTTCTGAAGTGTTTATGTTAGTTTGCTTTAGTATCAAAGAATGGAAGGGGCTCGGCTGTGAGACAATGGTATAAATATACATCAGATCACCACAGGGGGGGCTCTCCCCTTCTGTTAGGAGGACTGGTCGCACGTCCTTCCTGAGGACACACATCTCACTCTGAAACACAGGAACATCTTAACAAAACGAGGCATCCTGTTATTCTCGCTAATTGGAAGAAGCGATGCCACACACACACACACACACACACACACACACACACGCACACACACACACACACACACACACACACACACACACACACACATGCACACAATCTGCTCTCCCCAAACTCATGCATCCTGTTTCATAACACCAATAAATATGATTAATATGTCTTGGTCTGAGAGGCATTATTGCCCTCGCACATGGCTTTCAATAAATCTGCAGCATGAAGCTATTTTTGGAAAATTGGAGTTGACATCCACAGACCTTTTTGTCTTCACACCTCCTCCTCCACCTCCTCCTCGCTGCCCCGTGGAACCTCCTGCTCATCGCTGCCCTCTTTACTCTAGAAAGCTTTGACACAGATCACTCTCATTATTCTCCATCTTCAAAGCAGACATCGATCACCCCTGCAGCACAGGAGTCTGCCAACTCATGAAACGTTTAAAAAACAAGCATTTTTGAATCTATAGAGAAGGTGTCTGTTTCAGAAACACAATCAGAAGGACACAACCGGTTTCTTGGTTTCTTTTCTCATTTGGAGTTCGTACTACTTGTTCTGCTATGGAGGATATTAGTTCCTGCTCTGGGAGGAAAATATGTGTGATGAAATAACACATGCAGCCCTCTGATGATGTCTCTGAGCTGTGAGACGAGGAAAAGGAAAAACCGGAGAAAGGCATCAGCTCCTACCTCCTCTGATGATCCTCTCATTCATTATCACCCATAAACCTCTTTATAGAGAGCACGGTCTCTTATGGGTTTAGCGTTCATTAGGTTTTAATCTTTGTCATAATTCTCCATCATAAACTTCTTATAGAAGATGAATAAAGTCACTCGCTGGGTTTGAGGAATAATGTGTTTGGTCTTTGAGTTCAGGATTTATTTATAGAAAAATATTTGAGGTAATTGCGTTCAAAATACACATCTTTAACACAGTTTAAAAGGTAATCAGCTGTTGTTTATGTAAATATAAACATAGTTTTCTGATGTACTTTGTGACTTTTATGTTTAAAGCAGCATTCTGCAACTTTTACACCTTAAAATTTTGCTTTTTTGTAAAGTTTTGGCGTCATACTATCATCTATTATGTTCATTTTCGTACCTGTGATAGTGTTGGGGGGTCCCATGTCTGTTTACTGCACTATACAGTTTTTGAGCTCGGGTCGTACCGGAAGTACTGACTGGGTGTTGCTTTACAGCACTATATGGCAAGCCAAAGGAATAAAAAAAGCTTGTGTTCTAAACGCGCGTTATGTCCACCAAAATGCGCGTCTTGAACGAGCGTTTTGGCGGACATAATGCGAGTTTAGAACGCACAATTTTTTGATCCCTTTGGCTTGCCATAATTGTATAATGTAGACTCGCTGTAGCAGCGGCAGAGTCACCAAAGTAAGCTAGAAATCCCTTATCAGAGGAATCTAGGAAAAGAAAAGAAGAACGTGATAGAGCAAGAGCAAAGACCAGAGTTATTATTGGGCCGCCTTTTCCTCGCTGGAGAGCTCTTTTAGAAAGAAAGGCATGAACTACGGACTCTAACCTAGCCGTGCTGCTAATGGCTAGGTAAGTAATAAATTATTTCACCAGGGTTATTGTGTTTGGTCGGGCATAAAGTTGTTATACAGTCCTGATAAAACTATTTATTCAATGTGTGGAAAAGTTTGTTTTCGTTGTTTTGCCTGACATTAGGAATGTAAACATGCCTCTTATGCCCGAGAGAGAGATTTAATGTTACGACAGTGACGTTACGCAGCAAGCCTCTAGAGGGAGACAGAGACCATATCACTGCAAAGTTCAGGAATGTGGCTTTAAATAGTTGACAGCCCCTAGTGGCTGTATAATGTATTGCATGTATATTTAGTTTTATTTGGTTTGTTTGACTGTTGCCACATTTGGTCAGGCATTGTTATAAAGAAAACCTAATATTACTTGAAGAAACACAGATCACAGGCCACCTTTCCTGCCAGATATTTACTCTAAAATCATCGAGAGCTGAGAAATGATGGAGTTGTGATTACTTTAGTCCAGGGGGGTCCAAACTTTCAAAATTGGTGAAAATAGTCATGTTAATAGTCCTTGTGGACTTTTAACTTTAACTTTTAAAATTAAATAATGCAAAAACTACTATATGGTCATTTAAAAAAAATTGTAATCCTCAAAATATCTCCAAAATAGGCACATTAGTAAAATTCTGAACAAAAAAAATTTTTGAGTATCATATTACATCAGCAGCCTGCTAGAGAGACAACATTTAACATTCTAGAAATGCAATCAGGGGCCACACAAAATCATTCTGAGGGCCTCAAATGGCCCCCGGGTCACACTTTTGACATGCCTGCTTTAAATGATAAATGACCTGCACTTGTATAGAGCCTTTCAGAGTCAGAGGACTCCAAAGCACTTTACACTTTAATCAAATGTCACATGATGTTCTTATGTTTCATTAAAACACTTTACAGTTTGTTTCAAAAGTATTTTATCTTTCTCTTCATGGAGAACTGGTTCTTAGAAATATTTAGTGGAAGAAGTTCATTGGCAACAATTTTGACAAGCAATTAAAATGTTTCATTTAGAAATGCAGGAGAGATTATAGCTTTGTTTAAATGTTTGGGAAGACTTTTTATATCAAAACCAACAAAATTCTAAATGTTTGCACTAAAAACCTTTTTTTGGAAAAGCAGACGAGTTTCAGAGAGATAGTAAAATTCCGTTAAGTTCTGATAAGATTTTAGAAAATGTAAAACTGCATATTAGAAAAATAGTTTTCTTCTGATAGGCACAGAAGAAAACTATTTTTCTAATTATTATAAAGTGGCACAATGAACGTTATTTCGATGTAAAACTGCATGTTAAACTGTAAACTCTTCTTTATTTATTGAAGCCAGAACAGAAAATAATATAAAATAGCCTGTGATTCTGGCTCAGCCAAATTAAAAAGATTAAACAAAAAGCATAAAGTAAGACAGGGTAATTAATCAACACATGATTGCTCACCAGAGAGAAAAGTTGGCTGAATGGCCACAGTGATAACAGAAAATCTTTAAAAAAGGACAAAGTGTTAAACGCTGGATGCCTCTGGAAAAATCTGGCAGAGGTTTTCAAATGATCAGCCAGAGGACTTTTTCAAAATAAGATGTTGCTCAAAGGTTGGATGGAAAATATAAAACTGAGCATTAAAAGCTGGGGAGATGTCGGGGTCACCGGGAGGTGAAGCTTGTTGCTGAATGTGTTGGGCGCTGGATTGTTTTTACCCTTCAGCTAAAGGGGGCTCCGTTCTGAACAGAAACGGGAGAAAAAGAAACAACAAGATGATCAGACCTGATTAAAGTCAGTCGGTTCCCTTTAGGTTTCTGGTGGAATGTCACTATGTAATGTATGTAATGAAGCCCAATTAAGAGTCTGACCTCCTCAAGGTTGAGATGCACGGAACCAGATTAAACTGGAATTCATTATTTTAATGCATAAAAGCTAAAATTGAATCCAGGTTTGGTGTAAAAAGTGAACTTGTGTTCCCAGAGATTCTTCAGGTTAAAGCAGCAATCCGGAGTTTTCCCCTTTCAGGAATTATGTATGATTTTTCAGAAATCCGTAAAAGTGATTGTCTTATCATGTAGTGTGATTTAATGAAAGTGATATGTTTTTTGTTTTTTTTTGCTAATCCCGCCCCCTGCCCCATAAAATCCCTGCAATATGAAACTGAGTGGCGACCAGAACTAACCAATAGTGTTAGACTACCGCTTACGTGCTTCAAATTTAAGGAAGCACCTCGGCTGATGCAGAGTTGATGAACTTTCCATGAACAAGTAAGTCTTTAAAATATAAATATATGAAAACACAACATGACATGAGAATAATGATTGTAAAACATTGTGTTTTAGCTCTGTTTGTTGGCTACAGAAGCACATTCATAAACAAGAAACGTGCAGTCGCCATCTTAAATTACAGAGTCCACTGACTATTGGTGTGAGACGCTTGTCAACCACTAGATGGTGCCATCAGATAAAAGAAATACTCCGGAGAGCTACTTTAAGTTTTAAAGAGGTCCTTCACTTATATTTTTAATACATTTGCAGTGGTCTATAGTAGGAATGAATGCCTTGTAAAAAAGCTCCGGTGCACCTGTTTCAGCACGGAGCATTCAACCAGAGGAGAAAGTAGCTTCAGACGACAGGATTTGGTGTCATTTTTCCTGATATGTGGACATCTCTCCTCTGATTGGCTAACAGCAACACGACTCTACCACTGACTCTGTTTGCTCTGCAACGTTGATGTTTTATCTCCATAAATAACACAAGCCTGGAGGAGTTCTGCTGTGTGGTGGCATAGCTAATGCTAACGGTTAGCTTCTACGAGACGTTCTCTGCTGTTTCCTGGATGCTAAACCAACAACAACCTTCCCCGTTGTGAGCACAGACATATAATAGACCCTGGACAAACTGTGCCCATTTCTGTTTGTTGTCCATGGGAAAGAGCTGAGAGTGGGGCTGTGAGGGTGGGAGCTAACGAACCAATGTAGCTACTAGCTAAACTGAGCTAACCCCCAATAGCTAAGACGGAGCTAGGAGCTAATATTGACTGTTCGGGTGCCCCGTCTCTCAGGGCAGCTGGCTTCCGTGCGAGGCTGTAGTTTTGCTGGTCACCTGTGGAGCTCTAATATGGACTGTAAAAATACAAGCAGAGCCTCAGACCGCTGCGATCTGAGCTGCGTGCCCTGGCTGCTTATGCGAGCTTACGCTCTGCTCCTCCATTAGCTGTAGACATTAGCTACGTGCTAACCTGAAGCAGCGGGGCCGCTCCCAGTGGTCAGAGATCAGCGGGGCTGACGCCGCTGCAGCTGTGGCCACGAGTCTCCCGGCCCCACCAACACGTGATATTTCACCTCATTTTGACCAGGCAGTGTTATGTTAAATGCACAGAATTTTCCCCATTCAACCAGCAAAATAAAGTACAGAAATATAAATTCACTTACTGATAAAAAGAAGCAGAGACTTCTTGGATGATCTGTTAGTGCAATCAATACCACAGCTTGCCATCTTAGTCCAATAATTCCATGATTAACATCCAGACACGAACACACAGAGGACACTATCTAAAGTTAAGAGAGTCAAACTGGCTGAACATCTAACGTGAGTCCGAGGCTGAGGCCTTCCCGGGAGCTAGCTGCTCACGCTAGCTCTGATGCTCATGCTAGCTGTCAATCAATTGTAATTATTCATAAGTTCAAGCATTTAATTACACCTAAATGGACGAGTAACCATTCTAATAAAGTGGTTTGTTAATAAAGTATTTCTTTTTACTGACATATTTGTTTTCTGACTTGAAATGTGATGTAACACTTGTGAAATCAAAAAGCATGCTATACACATGATCACTGGACATGGGTGGACAAACATAAACATCAGACATGTTTATATAAATGTTACTTTATGATAATAATTATAGGAGTTTTACTAATTTTAGTTCTTTTTTGTTTTTAATTCTAACAAAAAAACATGTTGAAAGTTTGATTCATTCATGTTCTGATTAAAGCCTTTTTATTTTTCATATCATGATACAGAAGAATGTTTAATTTAACTTTAGACTAAGCCTTTGTACTTTTTCTGACAAACTATTGGCTTAAGTGTGTGCGTGTGTGTGCGTTCGTGTGAATTCCAGGTTTCTTTCAAATGGCTTAGAATTAACCTTTCGCCGAGCCCCGCCCCCCTTAGTTACTGTTACCAAGTCCGACAATAAGTGGATCAAATACTGCAGCTCCGCAGATTTCTGCGATGGAAAGAAGACAGACGCGTGTCAGCGACATTTTTTGGAGCAATTCCTCCTCAATATCATCCAGATCGAGGCAAAAAGGGTTACAGTATGCAGTGGAGGGATACATTAGTGTCGGCTCCACTGAGCGAAGCGTAGCAGGGAACAAGGAGTTGGAAGTTTGGGAGAAGGCGGCGTCCGGGATCACGTGGATTGGTGAGCGGTGGCGCCGATGCGGTGTCCCTGTGAGCAGATGTCAGATGTCTGTCAGATGTCACCTGTCAGATGATCTGAGCTGCAGGCAGCTCTAAAAGCTCCCGGTGCTCTGCATCGCTCCAGTTTATAATCTCAGCTGGTTCTGTTAACAAAAAGAAACTTAAGCCCGTGTTTACTTTAATTTTCAATATAGTTCCCGGCTGGAGCTCGGCATTAATTCATCACGTGATCATGACACCACCCGCTGTTGTGCCAATGCTTAATGTGTGTTTATAAGATACACGGTTGAGGTAATATTACGCTGATTTGCCGGCACGGTGTGTCTTATCTAAAAGGGTCTTGGATAGTCTGGGAGGCGGACCTCCGCCCAGCCACGGGCAGGGGGAGCACTCATGCTGTTGCTGGTTGAGCTCGATGAGGAGGTTCTGAAGGGAAACGAAGGAGACACGACTACTATCGAGGCTAATGCTTAGTAGTAAATTAGGCTTAGCTTCATCATTTTGTTTGGAGTTGTCGGATAGTAACGGTTGCTATGATGTGGGATTGGACAATAGCCGTTCTGGGGCCGGGGCCGGCGAAAAGCTAATTGCACTAACTTGGGAAAAAAAGAGATATTTACTTTGGTTAACTGGTAACTGTTTACAATCAGGCCAGGCTTCTTTCAGTGTTAGGGCAGCATTCCAAGCTCACTCAGAGAGTCTTTGACATTCTCTGTATTTTGGGCACGCCTAAAGCATTGGATGATCGACCATCAAACCTGCGAACACTGAAATCCTGAGACTTTGTTTTATTTATGTATTTATTTACTTATTGTTATTTATTTATTGTTTTGTACTTCTCACGTACTTTGTCAGGTTTTTACCTTTATTGTTCTGTGATTGTTTATAGTTCCTGACTTATTTTTACAGCATGTCTACATTTTCATTTTTGCTATAATAGACTTTTTACCCATATTTCATTGCTATGGTAAATTGCTTTTATGTAGATATTCAAATTTTAAATGAATGCAGTTTTTTATATTTATTTACCTCCTCCTCAGGTTGCCTACTGTACACCTGGCACAGGACTACAGATGAAAACTAGACCATGGATAATTCTGGCATATTTCAGTATGTCTGATGTTAATATGCACTGTCCTGAGTAACTAAATAAAGATAAAGACAATCCTGAGGTCTCTGTACCTTTTAGTTTGCTCCAAGTTAAAAGCCAAAAAGGAAGAATAACGCTTTCAATTTTAAAGGTGTCCTAGAATGCAATTAATCAACAATCTAAAACAGAGCTTTGAGCCTCCAAAAAGCATAAGAACATTTTTTTTCATCTGTCCCAGGAGCCCTGATACAGGCCATTCTAAACCCCCTTACTCAGGCCTTCAGTGAAAAGAGCTGTTAGCCCCTCCCACTCGGCCAGGACATGCTGATTGGTTGGTTTCCCCAGAAGGCCTCAGACACATGTGTAGAGATTGTAAAAAGAATAATTTAATGTAGAGAAACGTCACAAGTTAAAAATAATATTTTCCTTATTTCATGATCAGCTGGTTAAAAACATATTTTCTTTATTCCATGATTAAAATACATATTTGTTATTTTACAAGACAAGCTAATGTAAACATGTAATTTAGTTCATAAGTGAGAATGAGTGAGTACAATGCACTGCCATTATCGATCGAGTGATCTGTGATCTATTATTTGTGTAGAGATTGTAAAAAGAATAATTTAATGTAGAGAAACGTCACAAGTTAAAAATAATATTTTCCTTATTTCATGATCAGCTGGTTAAAAACATATTTTCTTTATTCCATGATTAAAATACATATTTGCTATTTTACAAGACAAGCTAATGTAAACATGTAATTTAGTTCATAAGTGAGAATGAGTGAGTACAATGCACTGCCATTATCGATCGAGTGATCTGTGATCTATTATTTTTGCCTTTTGAGACAAAGTAAAAAAGGGTCATAAAGTGTTCAAAACGTATTTTCTTTAAAATTACTTTTTTATTTCTACTATTCTATCTGTTTTTAGAGAGCAGTAACCTTTCTACAGTTTGTTATAAGAGGTTTTTCACAGCTCTTTTATTGATTGGTAAGGTCTGAGTTGACGCAGGGGGAACGTAGCACTTCCGCTCGTCCATTATTACACTGGAAGTGACAGAAGTAACATCGTGTCCGTGTTGTTTCTTCACTATCTCCCTTTTTCAGGTAAAAACTCAGACTGTTAACGTTTATATTCATGTGTGTGTTAATTAAACTTGGGAAAATGCCCGTGCAATGCTTGTAGTAAAACCTGAGTAAATTAGCACGGTTTGAAAGCTACATGTGCCAGTTTCCTTGCTAGCTAGGCCTCGTGCCACTTAGATGGCGGCTACAGGAAGGAAAGTTGTTGTCTGATGGTTATCATTGTTGAAAGATGTTTTATGAATCCAGACGGGTTTTTTTATTATTTTGTAAAAGAAAGAGTGATGTAAAATGCTGTAATTTTACAAGACATCATCCTGCTTAAGTTTTCATATGACACATTCATGATGCATGCATATGATATAGAAGTCCAGTAGCTAAATTATATGTGGTTTACATTTATTTTATGCTAACAAGTTATTATTGTGTACATGTAATGCAGAAATTTGGTGTATTTTGCTTAAAGTCCATTATTACACTGGAAGTGACAGAAGTAACATCGTGTCCATGTTGTTTCTTCACTATCTCCCTTTTTCAGGGGTGTAACATTTTCTGGAGGCACCGCTGGGATGTGAGAGGCGAGGATCGACTGCTGCTAAAACCAGACGTCTCCAGCCTTTATTCACTTCTCTCTTTTTTTTTACTACGAATCCAAGTAGAGGACATTTAGTGTGAAATTTTGTGACAGCCCGAGTGTCCACAACTGACTGTGCAAGTAACCTGAGGTAAACCTGAAGTGCCAGGGAAGCTGCTACGAGAGTTGAGTGCATCAACGACTTTTACAATTAAACACTAAAATACTACTACAAGGAAGATGGAGTCCACTGAAGTAGAAGTGGTACAGCTTGAAATAATGGAGCTTTTGTGTGCACTGTCCATAGAAAGCCTGAGAGAACTCTGTGATTTCCTCATCATTGCTGGATCGAAATTTGAACATGTGACAGGGAAAAACAAAGCATCACTCATCTTAATGATAAACAATCACCTGCAAAGAGATGAATTATTAGAAGACATGGGAATGTCGGCGCTGCTTTGCTTTAAAGACAAGATACTCGAGCTCCAGGATGAGGTTATGGCTGGTCAAGAAAAAGAACTTCAAGCAAAACAAAATAAAGGACAAACTCAGTTAATGGAAAAACAGGACAACACATCAGCAGAAAACAGAGGTCTTCAATCACCCTCACCATTGCAGAACAGGGACATTCACGGAGAAGACAAACTTAAAGCTCAGGTTGCTGAACCCACCTTCAAGATGACAACTCCTGGTCCAAGTTCAAGTCATGCTCCTCCCCTTTGGCACAAAGAATTTAAAATATCGGGACAAATTGGAGAACCAGGTCAAAAAGATCGTCTCACCTTTTCAAGTTTGGCCCGACAGATTGAGCATGGCCTCCTCAAAGGTTTTCCAGAGACTGAGATTGTTGATGCTGTCATTCGAGCAATTATTCCAGGAATGCAACTACGCAGTTACCTAGAAGGAAAAGGTAACCTTTCATTGCCCACCTTAAGAAGAATACTGCGCTGTCACTACCAAGAAAAGAGTGCAACAGATTTATACAAGCAGCTGTCATCAGAAGCACAAGGCATTAAAGAAACACCTCAGAGTTTTCTCATTCGCACTCTGGATCTAAGACAGAAAATCCTGTTTGCTTCACAAGAATCAGAGTCAAGTCTACGATACGATCCAGTGTTAGTGCAGAACATGTTTCTACACACCGTCATGACTGGGTTGCAGAATGATAACATAAAGCGGGATCTTCAGCCATTCCTGGAGCAAGCTGGAGTTTCTGATGAACTCTTGTTTGAAAAACTGAACATTGCATGTGCTTATGAGAGTGAGAGACAAGAGAAGAAAAAAATGAGCGCACCACAACGACCTGTAACCATTCACTCTACCCAGTCTGGCATAACCCAAGAGAAGAAAGAAAAAATAGCTCAGATAGGCGACAGTAAGAATCAAGCTGAAATTCTTTCTGAACTGCAAGAGATGAAAGCTAATATGTACCTCCTAAAAGACCTTAAAGCTGAAGTGTCCTCCATCAAAGAGAGTATGCAACAACCCCCTCATCTTCAGGGACCACACCCAAATCCGGCTTCAGGACCAGGCTGCACATCACTACCACCAGCAACAGCCTTCTATGATCAGCCACCGATACCTAAAACTACAGCACCTCACGGCTATCTTCAACCACCTCCCGTACCATATGCCTACCTGCAGTCTCCTGCAGTCCATCACACCTATTCTGCACCCCTTCCAACACAACATGCACAACTACCACTACCTCAAAGATATGGAAACCAACGTCCCTTCTTCACGCCCGCAGCACGACCCAGGAGAAGATGCTATGCCTGCCAGCAGGAAAATTTGGAGGATTGCATCCATTGTTTCAAGTGCGGCAGCAGTGAACATTTTTCAGCTGGATGCAGGATGAGAGGAATGAACTACACCAGAGGAAGCAATTTAAACGGACATGGGTTACCCCAGCGGGGCAGGGAGTAGCCACATCACCATCAGTGCCCCAACTTTGCACACACTGCGGTATAGGTGGGTCAGAGGTGAGATTACGTCAATGTTCATCGTGCAAAAATGTACTGTACTGTTCTGAAGCATGTCAGTTTGAACATTGGGGTATTCACAGAAATCAGTGTTTAAACACTTCATGTCATACAGTCCACGCAAAGCGTCTGAAGAAGAAAAATAAGGTTGCACCACTTATTGGGAAAAAATACTTGTTTGACTGTAATATTGAGGGACAACAAGTTGAAGCTTTATGGGACTCTGGTTCTCAGGTGACTGTAGTAAGCGAACAATGGAAAAATGTACATTTACCACGTGTAGGTTTGAAAGATGTTACTGAAATAATCGAAGGTAACGATACTTTGAACCTCATCGCAGCTAATGGCGAAGAAATGCCATATTTAGGGTGGATAGAGGTTACATTTAAACTAGCTGCAAATGGGGTTTCAACAACTGAGATTGTCGTCCCCACCCTAGTGATTAAAGGTGACAGTCCTGCTCGACCTATTGTTGGTTCAAATGTTATGGGTCTTATAGTAGATACTGAGCTACAACAAGAAAAAGATTCAGACAGACAGCAGTTAATAAAAACTGTTCAGGCAGTCTTTTCAGGCTTTGAAATGTATGATGCAGAGGTTTTACTTGCCAACATTGTTGCTGGACAGCAACACGTGGAGTATAGTGTCAGAACAGCTAAAGAGCAAGTCTGTGTCCCAAAACATACAACAGTAAAGGTTGAGTGCCGTGTCATGTCATTATCCTTGCAGGAAGATACAGCTTTGATTTTTGAACCTAGTGTCAATCCCACATGGTCAGAAGGTCTAGAGTTCACTGACACTTTACTGAAATTAGGAAAAGAGGCACCACCATTCATCACTGTAGATGTGCAAAACCCAACAGATCATGACATCATACTGCAGGGAAAAACGGTTATTGGAGTAGCACAACTAGTTCAGTCAGTGTATCCAGCGACTATTTTGAAGAAACTATGCCCCACTTCCTCAGTAGCGGTGAACCATGTAGAGATAAAGACAGGACATCCACTTGACAGTAACTGGGATCCGCCGGTCAACTTGGACAATCTTGGCCCCTATGAAAAAGAACTAGTAAAACAAATGTTGAGAGAAGAATCAGATTCTTTTTCCCATTCCGACGATGACATTGGCTGTATTAAAGATTTACAACTGTCCATATCACTAAAAGATACTGAGCCTGTAGCTAAAACCTATATCTCAGTACCAAAACCCTTATACCAGGAACTGAAAAACTATCTCCATGATCTGATCACGCAGGGTTGGGTTCGCAAATCTCATTCTCCTTACGCATCACCGGTAGTGTGTGTCCGAAAAAAAGATGGGAGTTTGCGTCTTTGCATAGACTACCGCGAGTTGAATAGGAAAACTGTGCAAGACCGCCAGCCCATTCCTAGAGTGCAGGATATTTTGGACGGTTTGGGAGGGAACTCATGGTTTTCACTGTTGGATCAGGGTAAAGCTTACCATCAGGGATTTATGGCAGAGCAGAGTCAACCACTTACCGCTTTTATAACTCCCTGGGGTTTATACGAATGGATCCGAATACCATTCGGTCTAATGAATGCACCAGCTGCCTTCCAACGGTGCATGGAAGAATGTCTGGAAGGACTGAGAGATGAGATCTGTATCCCATACCTCGATGATGTACTTGTCTTCAGCAAGTCATTTGAAGATCATGTTGAGCATGTCAGAACTGTGCTGAGACAGTTGAGGTCATATGGCATCAAGCTTAAACCCACGAAATGTGAAATGTTCAGGAGAGAAGTCCGGTATCTTGGACGAGTCATCTCAGCAGAGGGCAGCAAGATAGACCCTGCTGATACTATAGCTGTCAGAGCGCTAAAAGATAAACAACCATCTACAGTTGGTGAACTAAGGACGATTATGGGCCTCCTGAGTTATTATCGCCAATATATCCGTGATTTTTCTCAAATCGCTGCACCCCTCTACGACTTGTTGAGAACTCCTGCAGAAGTTAAACAGAAGGATGACAGAGCTACAAGGACAAGACAGAACAAAAAGAAACAGAGAGGAACCCCCTCCAACTTACCCATTGTATGGACAGACAGACACCAGCAGTTGCTGGAGGAACTTTTGGATCATTTGGTGGAGCCGCCAGTTCTTGCATTTCCTGATTTTGATAAACCATTTGTGTTACACACAGATGCCTCAAATTTGGGCTTAGGTGCGGTTTTATATCAGGAACAAGGAGGAAAAATGCGCGTCATTGCTTATGCTTCACGGACTCTCACTGATTCAGAAAAGAATTACCACTTCCACTCTGGAAAGCTGGAGTTCCTTGCCTTGAAGTGGGCTGTTTGTGAAAAATTTAGGGACTATTTAATCGGCTCGTCATGCACTGTATATACGGATAATAATCCGCTTACATATGTTTTGTCAACTGCAAAGTTAAATGCAACAGGATGTCGGTGGGTTGCTGAACTGGCAGATTTTCACCTCACCATTCGATACCGACCTGGAAAAGAGAACATAGATGCTGATTGCCTTTCAAGGTTACCAGTATGTATTGACACTATGATGAAATGCTGCACTGAAGAAATGTCATCTCGTTCGGTCCATGCAGTAGTACAGTCAGTTGAGGACCCAAACTCTCATGCCATATGGTCCATGGCGTTGTCTGCGCAGTGCAAAGAAATCAACACTTCTGATCATAAGCCTCTCTTACCAGAAGAGATTTGTCAAGCTCAGCGAGAAGATAAAAATATCGGCCCAGTAATTGAGTGTCGTCGACTGAACAAGAAACCTGAAAAAAAACAGTTAAAAACTTTCAGCAAACAAAGCAAAAGACTTATGCGTGAATGGGACAAACTTACCTTGGATGCCAATGGCATCCTGCGTCGGACAACAACCAAACGAACACAACTAGTCTTACCTGAAAAGTACAAGACAACTGTCATGACAGAGCTGCATGATGAAATGGGGCACCAGGGAGTTGACCGTACAACTTCACTGGTACGTGAGAGATTTTTTTGGCCTTACATGCAACACGAGATTGAACATTATGTGACTCGTTGTTCATGTCTGAAAGATAAGATACCAAGTCGAGGGACTAGAGCGCCATTAACTAACATTGTCACGACCCAGCCATTCGAGTTAGTCTCCATCGATTTTCTTCATGTTGACAGGTCTGCAGGTGGCTATGAATATATATTAGTTGTGATTGACCATTTTTCTAGATTCGCCCAGGCTTATGCTACAACCTCCAAATCTGCAAAGACTGTGGCAGACAAACTTTTTAATGATTATGTCTTAAGATTCGGATTCCCTAGACGCATTCATCATGATCAAGGCGGTGAATTCGAAAACCAGCTCATGTCTCAGCTACAGAAGGTCTCCGGAGTGATGAGTTCACGCACCACGCCATACCACCCCGAAGGCAACGGCCAGGTTGAGCGTTTTAATCGTACGCTCTTGCAAATGCTGAGAACATTGACAGACAAACAAAAGTCTAACTGGAAGGACTCATTAAACAGGCTGATTTTTGCGTACAACTGTACGAAATGTGAAGTGACTGGATATTCTCCTTTCTATCTCCTCTTCGGAAGAACCCCGAGGCTTCCAGTTGATGTACTCTTCCGCTTGACACCTGACACAGGCACACCTGATCAAAGGGAGTACATGCGAATATGGCGAGAAGGAATGAAAGAAGCTTATGAAATAACACAAAGCAACGTAAAAAAATCTGCTGACAGAGGTAAAAGGAACCATGATCGCAAGATGATGAGCTCAGAACTGGAACCTGGAGATCGCGTCCTGGTGAGGAACTTGACCCCAAGAGGAGGGACCGGCAAGCTCCGTAGCCACTGGGAGGATGTCATCCACAAAGTGGTACGTAGAGTAAATAAGGATGTTCCAGTTTATGAAGTGGTACCTGAACAGGGTAAAGGGAGAAACAGTAGAATACTACATCGCAACCTGTTGCTCCCCTGTGACCATCTACCATTGGAGGCTCCATTGAAAGTTCCCAGATCGCAAAGGAAAAATGTGAGATTGAACAGAGATAACGTCCTTCAAAGCCAACAAAATCCTGACAGTGATGAAGATTCAGATGATGAACTGTTTTACTATCCACAACCTGAGCAGATTCCGCTCCCATGCTCACGTGTCCAACTGGAACAAGCCAATCAGGTAACAAATCCTGATCGTGATGTGGAATATGCCACTCAAGAAGAGGAAAGAGGTAGTGTGTTGAATGTGGCAGATAATCAGGAAACTGCTGATTTACTAGTACAAGACAAGGCAGCAACACAATTGGGCAACTGTGGATATGACCATGAACCACTTCCCACCCCACCTCCTTTAGATGAACGTCTCATTGAAAGTGAACAGGTCCTAGAAAGGCCCAGAAGAGAGCGAAGACCACCGAAACGTTTCACATATGATGAGCTGGGTTATCCATCTTGTTCTCATCTTGGACTACCAGTTGGGTTTACACATGGACAAGATTCTGTGCAACATTTTGTAACCCCATGGCCTGTTCCATTTAGTCAGGTCCAGCCCAGACACCCACTTATCGGTCGCTGTTCTTATATGGATGTTCGAGGCCCCTACTGGACTAGGTAGTGATACTATTTTAGGCAATCGTTGCAGATGGTGAATGTCGAGGATGACATTTCTGTTGAAGGGGAGTGTGTAGAGATTGTAAAAAGAATAATTTAATGTAGAGAAACGTCACAAGTTAAAAATAATATTTTCCTTATTTCATGATCAGCTGGTTAAAAACATATTTTCTTTATTCCATGATTAAAATACATATTTGCTATTTTACAAGACAAGCTAATGTAAACAT
Source organism: Aphyosemion australe (assembly GCA_006937985.1). Taxonomy (NCBI): domain Eukaryota; kingdom Metazoa; phylum Chordata; class Actinopteri; order Cyprinodontiformes; family Nothobranchiidae; genus Aphyosemion; species Aphyosemion australe. The sequence continues at coordinate 953,977 of SSNS01000240.1, read as the reverse complement.
GTAATTTAGTTCATAAGTGAGAATGAGTGAGTACAATGCACTGCCATTATCGATCGAGTGATCTGTGATCTATTATTTTTGCCTTTTGAGACAAAGTAAAAAAGGGTCATAAAGTGTTCAAAACGTATTTTCTTTAAAATTACTTTTTTATTTCTACTATTCTATCTGTTTTTAGAGAGCAGTAACCTTTCTACAGTTTGTTATAAGAGGTTTTTCACAGCTCTTTTATTGATTGGTAAGGTCTGAGTTGACGCAGGGGGAACGTAGCACTTCCGCTCGTCCATTATTACACTGGAAGTGACAGAAGTAACATCGTGTCCGTGTTGTTTCTTCACTATCTCCCTTTTTCAGGTAAAAACTCAGACTGTTAACGTTTATATTCATGTGTGTGTTAATTAAACTTGGGAAAATGCCCGTGCAATGCTTGTAGTAAAACCTGAGTAAATTAGCACGGTTTGAAAGCTACATGTGCCAGTTTCCTTGCTAGCTAGGCCTCGTGCCACTTAGATGGCGGCTACAGGAAGGAAAGTTGTTGTCTGATGGTTATCATTGTTGAAAGATGTTTTATGAATCCAGACGGGTTTTTTTTATTATTTTGTAAAAGAAAGAGTGATGTAAAATGCTGTAATTTTACAAGACATCATCCTGCTTAAGTTTTCATATGACACATTCATGATGCATGCATATGATATAGAAGTCCAGTAGCTAAATTATATGTGGTTTACATTTATTTTATGCTAACAAGTTATTATTGTGTACATGTAATGCAGAAATTTGGTGTATTTTGCTTAAAGTCCATTATTACACTGGAAGTGACAGAAGTAACATCGTGTCCGTGTTGTTTCTTCACTATCTCCCTTTTTCAGGGGTGTAACACATGCAGGTTTGAGGAGGCGTGGCTCCCCCTTATGACGTGTTAAGGAAGGTTTTCTCAGAACAGGAGGTTTTCTCTCACCTTTTTCAACTTTCTAATTTACATAAAAAGTAGGTCAAACACGGCTTTGACTTTTTGGCATGCTGCTGTTGACCACCCAAGCTGTCTTATTCAACAACAACAAGGAACATGTTGGTTTACATTCTAGGTCCCCTTTAAAACTAATGACTTAACGTGTGCAGAATAGAAACAAAGTATTTACAGAATCTGATCCTGATAGGTGAGATCAGTCAGGTCTCACAGATCGGAGGTCACTGAACGGCTGACGGGAAACCTAACTTTCATCTAAAAAAGCGTCTGCCCCCCCCCCCCCCCCCCCCACTAAAGAACACTCAGGGAGCAACAAGAGACGAGTGCTGCCGTCCAGCCCCAACAGACATAAAGAATTTTAGCTCAGACCAAACTCTCACCGAAGACCTGCTGGTGCAAATTTTACGAAGACAAAACAACGAGTCTTGTCTGGAAAAAGTTTTAGAGGAAAAATGAATTTAAGGTTCCTGCTTTGAGGAAAACCACAGCAATTTCCTTCTCTGAAGGAGATATTTGAACTTGTTTATGTTTCCTTCATGCACCTTGTTTAAAATGCGCATAAAATGAGCCAGTATGGAGCTTTGTCCCAGTGTATCAGTATTCTTCACATGAGTGTGTGGTGGTGTGTAGTGGGGTATCTTGGCAGTTTGTCCTATGTTACATAATGAGGCCCCTCCTGTTGATCCCCCCTCCCTTTGTAAATCTGTCCTCTAAAGCCTCTCGGATTTGTAAATTTGGATAAATTACATTTAGTGTCTCTAAAAATGCCTGAAGGCTAAATAATCCCCACTGTGAGACACTCTCCTCCCCGAGGACAAACCTGTGAGGACGTGATGAGCTGCAGCTCGAAGCCAGGAGCATAAACACACTTCCACAATACCACAATGGAGGAAAACACACACACACACACACACACACACACACACACACACACACACACACACACACACACACACACACACACACACACACACACACACACACACACACACACACTAGTGCTGGGGTTAAATTCACAATGAGAGTTCAGTGAGTATTTGGGTTTTTGTCTCCTGCACATGTTTTCTTAACCTCTTGCAGCTCGGGCATTTATCTGCAACATATTGTCTAATTTCCTCTGCAGGGTTTCATGTAGACCCGCTGCACCGCGCTGTCTCTGCAGGGTCGGCGGGCCTTGGATGAAACCACAGCAGATCAGATCAACCTACAGATTAACTGAAACCGAGGGAATACTGGAGAGATAACAGCAACTGTTTGGATAGGCCTGCAAAGAATTCCTCCTCAAATTCCACAAAGTGTTTCATCACTGATTAAGATCCCCGAATTAGACGACTAGAGTCTTAAAGCAGTAGAATTCCTAACCCTTTGACATCTTGGTCAACCATTAGATGATTTAGGTCACAATCTTATTAAAGCAGGCAGGCACCAACTAAAAATGTAATTAAGTAAAAATAAAACTCCTAAAATCATATTTGATTAAAAAGTTAAACATATACCTGGTCTCATTATTACTATTAAAATTAAGATGTTATTGGTAATGGGAAAAGTGCAGATTAGAACATTTTCCATCCTTTAAAGGACTAAAATAAATCAAATTAAACTAATAATAGAAACTGAGCCACATTATCATATAAAAACTGTTTATAATGAACACAAAAACCCACATTTAGTCTTGATGACAAATCATAAATAAGACAGGCTACAGCTTCAAACTTCCCACAGACTAATAAATCTCCAAATCTAATTAACTGTCACGACATTTTAAATGACGTGAGACAGTTTGAGGACTGTGAGACAGTTTGAGGACTGTGAGACAGTTTGAGGACTGGGTGTGTTTGTATATAAGCTTAAATAACAATCATGGAAGCTGTGACCTTTGCACCTACCTATCGGTAAGGCCAGGAAGAAGGGCAGCCAGCAGAGGATAAACATTCCCACCACGACTCCTAGAGTTTTCGCGGCCTTCTTCTCCCGGGAGAACTTCAGAAGTTTCACAGCGAGGGAGCTCCTCGCCTGGTGCGCACGGCCTTTACCGTTGGGGTCCTCGTGCACCTGGGACCCCTTGTGGATCCTGAGGGTCAGCTCGCTGGTGTTCATCCTCTCGCGCATCACACCTGCCTCCAGGTTCTTAGTGGTCCTTTTGGCGACGATGTACACGCGGCAGTACATGGCCAGGATGACGGCGAGCGGGATGTAGAAGGAGCCGAGGGAGGAGAAGAGCGCGTAAAACGGCTCCTCCGTGATGAGGCACACCGTGTCGTCCGGGGACGGCGGCTGCTTCCATCCGAGCAGAGGTCCGATGGAGATGACCACAGACAGCACCCACACCCCGAGCATGGCCAGCAGAGCGCGCTTCTCAGTCACGATGCCCGGGTACTGCAGCGGGTGGCTCACCCCGATGTAACGGTCGATGGAGATTACGCACAGGCTCATGATGGACGCCGTGCAGCACAGCACATCCAGCGCAGCCCAGATGTCACAGAAGATCCTGCCGAACACCCAGCGGTCTAGGATCTCCAGGGTGGCGGACACCGGCAGCACCGTGGTGCCCAGTAACAGGTCGGCGATGGCCAGGTTGATGATGAAGTAGTTGGTGGGGGTCCGCAGGTGCCTGTTGCACACCACGGAGAGGATGACGAGGATATTGCCCGCGATGGCGAACAGGATGAAAGCCCCCAGCACCAAGCCGAGCGGGATGGCCCGGGTGAGGTCCACCTCCGTGCGGTTCCTCCCAGAGCTGTTGGTGAAGTTGACCTGCAGAGAGTCCCAGTCGAGTTCCGAGGAACCATTTTTCCACAAGTTTGTGACATTGTCAGTGCTCAAACTCATTTTGGTTCACGGCGTCCTCCATAGCAGGCTTCTGATCACCGCAGCTTAAAAAACCCGGAGCGTAAAAGCGCACAAGTGGTCAAAGTTCTCAATGTCCTCTTGTTCCTTTCTCTGTTACGCGCGGATGTGTTTATTTCAGCTCACTGCAGCCGCGCAGCCCGTCTCCCTCCTCTCTCGTGAGGGCTCAGTGGAGAAGTGAGGGTGGTAGCAGTCATCTCCTCCCGTCTCCTCGCTCCCACACGCAGCGCTGCCACAAACTGACCAAACATCCCCAAAAAACAAGTGCGCATGACGCACCGCGCGGAGAGACGTGACTCCACCGCAATGGCACTCAGTAGCCTGCTTTTAAAGCCCCCTCTGCGCGTCTGGGCGCGTTTTAGGAGAAGCGCTTTGATATGCTGCTTTTGGATCGTGGTGTCCCTGAAATTTGAGCTCTTTAAACGGTGGCACTTGTGACACCAGCAGCTATTTTCCCTCCCATCAGGGGGAGGCTGCTAAACTGGACAAATATCGTGCAGATGAGATGTTGGGTTTTATTTTGTTTTGATGAAGAATAATAACTCAGATTAATCCCATAATATGTTCTTTGTAAATCAATCCAAAATAAGATTTAATAGGTTTTATTTAAGATCTGCAGTCAAGTTAAGCACCAAAAGTCCAATTGATTCAGATCTCAGGTATTTCTGCTGGACTTACTTTCCTATTTTGGTCAAAGGGAGGAATTCCTCAAAGTAATCTCATGTTGGATTTGAGCTCGGTTAGTGAGGAGTGACTGATTTAATGGGTTCGGGGCCATGGGGCTTTGATAGAGGCATTGCCACTCCAGTTAACCCCCCTGCTCCATTATCAGACATCAGATGTGGTTTATTGAGGAAAATGAATCTTATGATGTTGGATTTAACCTTTTCTTTCCAAAATCAAAACTCTTGACTAAATAAGGTGACGTTCAGAGGTTATGTTTGCTGAGCGTCTTAACTTTATGATGCCTTTTTATTAGTGAAATATCTCAAATATCAACACCAAATAGATTTTTTTCTCTGAAACCACAGAGAACATCTCCTGAGATTTTCCACAACACCACATTTAGAGACCAGGGACTAGATCAATAAAACTGTTTTTGCATTGGATCACATTCCTGGGCATTTATTTAGGGGAAAGGCAAAAATTAAGTGTATTTTTGTGCAATTTATTTACAGGGCAAAGTAGAAAAGGATAAATTAGACACTAGTAGAGTATTTTTTTAAAATAAACGAATTAATTTCTTCTGCATTTTAATTGTTTTGGGACATTTGTAAAAATTCTCACAGGGTTTTTCTTTCTGTTTACAGGATAAACTCCTGATATACATCGACTGGGTAAAGAACAAAACAACATCCCACGACCTGACACTGTATGGTAAACATTTGAAAAGGCACATTTAATTCCATTCAGAGTTGCACGCACACACGTGCATGTGCATGTGTGTGTGTGTGTGTGTGTGTGTGTGTGTTATGCATGCAAATGAATTTCATTGATAACATTATGTCCATCCACTGCATGTCCTCTCCAGACTGGTGTTGGCCGATCCGTGTGTGAAAACGACTCCTCACGCTCCCTGAACCAGTTTTCTGAGTCGGATGAATCCGGGCATTGTCCTTCCGTATCACATGGTTATTTAAGGAATGAGAAGCTGCTTTCCCCATCTGTCAGCGTTAAATGACTTATTGTCAGCTAAAACTTATTAATCTCTGCTGTGTTTTTCTGTTGGGAGCCTCCTGTCAGAATGACTCAAGTGGGGAATTTTAGTTTTTATGAGCAAACTTGAGTATTTACACCTAGAGTGGTGGGGTTTAGCAGGTGGTTCTCGTTTCAAAATCATGCACAACATGTGAGGATGAGTTTGAATTATAACAAGAGTTGATCTTCCACCAGCAGCAGTTTTATGTGTACATAAAAATAAATTAGAGTCATTTATTGATTCAGTGTGAGAGCAGGGATGCAGCTGCACTGATTTGTTGACTCAGGGATGTAACGATTCCGATTTTTGACGATTTTTCACAACAAAATGAATTTCAGTTATTTTCTGGTAAAACAAATTCTTTTTTACAATTGCCCTTTTAGTCCTTGTTTCAAATTGTAACTTTCTATTGTCTTACTAACAAAACTTAACACTGAACCAAGCAATAGTGGTAATTAAAGATGATATGGAAATGATCGCAAATCTGTTTATACTCAGAAAAGGTTTTATTTATTTTGAATGTCATCTGCATTTGTGTCTCTGGCAGGCTGTTGTGAATCGATTTTCTTTTTCTTTACAATGATGGATATTTAAAATAGTTTGCACCGATTTTAAATCGACCCTCAAAGCATCGTTACAACCCTACTTTTAATGAAACGTAGGTAACACTTTACAATAAAGGTCCCTTTAGTAACGTTACTTAGTGCATTACTAAGCATTAATAAACTAGTAAATAAAGTATTAACAACTGCTTAATATTAATGTTAATATTAAGTAATGCAGTACTAAGCAGACACCCCCCAACCCTTTGTCCTAACCTTAAGGACACTTAATAGTTAACAATATTTGAGAACATTTATTAATGCTTACTAATGCACTAAATAACGTTAATAAAGAAACCCAAAGTGTTACCGAAACGTTTTCTGTGAGTGAGCTCAGAAAGCTTGATAAGTGTCATTTTAGAGTTGTCAGATTGTCGCCATCCTAACGGAACCGCAGAGTTCAGGATGATTTTGGACTTCATCAGAAGTGTTGCTGATATTCAGTTATAGCTCCGAACCAACCTCACGCTGATAAAACAGACTTCCTTCATTAGTTATCAGCTGAATCTGCAGGGAAATCATCAAATGGTGCTTAATTATATTTAAACATAGTTGTTCCGGGTCTTTTATAATTTAATTTACAAAATATCTTGGTAAAATTTTGAGATTTCTTAAGTTAAATAATTTCCACTGTGTATTATGAGATAAAACTAAAATAAAACACAAAAATAACACACGTCTGTCTTTGGGGGCTCCTTCTTCTTCTTCTTCTTCTTCTTCTTCTTCTTCTTCTTCTTCTTCTTCTTCTTCTTCTTCTTCTTCTTCTTCTTCTTCTTCTTCTTCTTCTTCTTCTTCTTCTGTGTATCCTTTTATTTTTACTTCCTATTTATCTGGTGGAGGAGCTGGACTTCTTTACTCACTTTGAAACATCACAGCAGCACTCATCTTCTTCAGCCCCACTCCCACTCTCAACTGGTGTCCACACCACCTCACTCACTAAGGGAGCATGATGTCAGACAGCGGCTCCAGGCCGTGAACCAGAAGGCTGCTGGCCCTGACGGAGTACCTGCCTGCCAAAGCTGCTCAGAGCGTGTGCCCACCAGCTCTCTCTCATCTTCAGCAGGATTTAAACCTCTCCCTAGCCCATACAGTCATCCCACCATGCCTTATATCTGCCACAATCATCCCAGCACTGAAGACTCCCATCACAAGTGATGTCCTGTAACCTTCACCCTAATAATCATAAAGTGCTTTAAGACGGATCCTCCAGCACATCCATCTTCCCCCAGACTTTGACCCCTACCAGTTAAGTTTTCAGATGACACCACAATGACCAGACTACAGATCAGCCCACAGAGAGGAGCTCCTGAGGTTAGCAGCTTGGGGTTCAGAGAACAACCTCAATGTGATCACCAGCAAAACCAAGGAGGTCACTGTCGACTTTAGGTGGGACAGTTCCAACTTATAGGCCTTCCACACTGGCATCGGCTCTACGCCGCCTAGTTAGGGTATGGAGTGTCCATATCAGCATAGCCTGGACTGGTCGTATTTTCAGCCCTCTTCCCAAGGTGGTCTGTTTCAGGCTGAAACTGGGCCAACACATTCACTGACGACTGATTGGCCAGCTCAAATTCACACCTACCATAGGGGGAGCCTCCGATTGGCGGATAGAATCAGCCAGCGGGGGTTTCCCGCATGCACGCTTCATTATCATTCTGGATGCTGTAGAGTTAACAAGCCTCTGACTGAAGTCGTTTTTCTCTGTCTCTCTGGAGCGTACACACACACACACACACACACACACACACACACACACACACGCACGCACGCACACACAGCACTGCCAGCACACACAGCAAAGCAGGATGCAATATCAGAGTCTCCAAAAGCAACACTGCTCAGGCCGCCTTTGTTTAATAAGGAAGACACAGCTGACTTCTCTGTGCTCTTTTGCCCTTCATCTTCATCAATATTGGAGACCGCCCATGTGCTCAATCATGTCCGCATTCCTAAGGCAGTGTGGAACGAACGCGGCCAGGCTGGGGCGGGTGGCGTGAAGTGGAGTTGAATGGAGCTGATGCTAGTGTGGAAGAGCTTTTAGCATCCATCATTGATCCCTGAGTCCCTTCTCTGAGGGCTGGTATCAAGCATGTTTTGTTGTTTCCCTGCTTCAACACACCTGAATTTCATCAGCAGGTGATTACTGTAACAGGCCTCTACAGAGCCTGATGAGCTGCTGAACAGGTGAATCAAGTGTGTTGGTTTAGGGAAACACCTAAAACATGCTGGATACCAGCCCTTAGGGAAGGGAGTTGGGGATCACTGCTCTACATCAACAGTGAGTTTGTGGAGAGAGTCCACACCTTCTGGATCCAGTTTTCTCATCTCAAATGACTTGTCCTGGTCTGACAACACCACAGCTGTCATTAAGATGGTCCTGCAGGGACTTCCCTTCCTGAGGGTCATCAGGAAGCAAACTCTGGACCCCAAGCTGCTAATGACCTTCTATGCTCGTCCATCAAGAGCCTGCGGATGTACTGGACCATAGTGTGGCAAGGTGGACAAACGAGGGCCCGGGCGGGACTTGAACCCCAGACCCTCGGGTGAGAGTCACGCGCGCTAACCAGTCAGCCAAAGGGATATCCCTGTGGCCAAGCAGCCAGGGCACATGATCAATCGGGAAGATGTGACAGTGTGAGTGTCCTGTCACTGTATCCCGATTGATCATGTGCCCTGGCTGCTTGGCCACAGGGATATCCCTTTGGCTGACTGGTTAGCGCGCGTGACTCTCACCCGAGGGTCTGGGGTTCAAGTCCCGCCCGGGCCCTCGTTTGTCCACCTTGCCACAATAGCATGGTATGGCAACTGCACCACGGCAGATGGGGTGAGGCTCCAGAGAGTGAAAACAGCGGCACAGAAGATCATTAGCTGCCCTCTCCCCTCCCTGATGGACATCTACACCTCCTGCTGCCTCAACACAACAAGGAAAATCATCAAAGACCATTCAAATCCTGACTATGACCTGTTCCACATGCTGCCCTCAGGAAGGTGCTACTGTTTCTTTCCAAAAGTTGCCATCACAGAAAACTCAAACAGGTACTGACTCGGTTTCATGAGCAATTTGTACTGTGCAATATTCTATTATAGGCAAAGGAGGAGCAAACGGTCAAGACCGGGTGGCGATGCACGAGCCTCCTCATTAGGTACATGAAAATCCCATATATGTAAATGGAATCAACAAAATACCCACAAAACCGTTTTTAACTATTTAATTCAATTCAATTCAGTTTATTTCTATAGCGCCAAATCACGACAAGAGTCGTCTCAAGGCACTTCACAAAGTAAACATTTCAATACAGTTCAGTTCATAAGCCAATCAGTAAAAAAGTTTCCTATATAAGGGACCCAGCAGATTGCATCAAGACACTGACTAGTGTCATTGTGTTGGTACAATCCTCATACTAAGCAAGCATTTAGCGACAGTGGGAAGGAAAACTCCCTTTTAACAGGAAGAAACCTCCAGAGGATCCTGGCTCAGTATGAGCAGCCATCCGCTACGGCTCACTGGGGGTTGAGAAGACAGAGCAGGCACAGGCACACCCACACCCACACCCACACACACACACACACACACACACACACACACACACACACACACACACACACACACACACACACACACACACACCACATATATCAAGTAGTGTTTCTATGGCTACACTGTGATTTCTTAGTAGAAGTTCTATTTAGTAAGAGTAAGAGAAACTTTATTGTCTTTATCTGAGTGAATCTATAATTAATTCAATAGGTGAACTAATAGTAGCACATTCTATGTTAAAGAAAGTGAGATGTAATATCAGGAAAGGGAGAATGTTAGGTGGTTGGCAGCAGTGTGCCAGCCGATGGCCCCCTCCATGAGGCCACCACAGCTCAGCAGAACGCCAGTGTAGCTTCTTCTAGGGAGAAAAACACTTAGAGAGAAAATAAAGTTAACAGCTGAAATAACAGGAAATAATGCAATTAAAGAGTGGTGGTAGAAGAGAGTAGCAGAGTGTGGAAAGTGGTCAGTATGTCCTCCAGCAGTCTAAGCCTATAGCAGCATAACTACAGAGATAACTCAGGATAACCTAGCCTTTTAGATGGAGGCATGTGGGAGGCAGGGCCAGGGAGAAGTCTTTAACGACAGTAGTCCCCTCTGTACACTCCACCTCCCTCTGCTCCCCACTCATCTAAACCTGGGCTAACATCAGAATCTAACCATAAGCCCTATTTATTGTGTCTGTCACACAGTGGGAAAACTGTTTTAATTTGCATGTGTGACTTTTCTAGTTTTATTTAATTTAGGTGCATGTTTTTGGTAGTTTTTGGCATTTGTTGTGTTTTTCCCATTGTGGAGCTCCCTGGAGACGCTGGGCTGGCTGAACAGGGGGAGTGGAACGATCAGCCGTCCCCCAGGTGTGCCACACCTGCAGGTGTGGCTGATTGACTAATTGCCACACAATAAAAAGGAGTTGGAGGAAGACAGGAGAGGACAGAACAAAAGGAGATCGACGACTGGAAGGAGGTGCGCCCTGGACGGCGGCTCCCCAATGGGGACACGTGCGCCCAATCCCCCCCGGAGCTCAGATTGGCACCCGGAGCACCTGGAGCACAGTCCCGGGAGATGGACAGGCGGCTGAGTGCGGAGGAGCGTGGGTGGCCCTCCCTCCGCACAGGTAAGCGGCTGGTGCTGGTGCTGGTGCCTGCGTCCGGGCAGGCCTTGGGCCAAGGTGGGCAACGTACCCCCCCCTCGGGAGTGCAGCTGTGCCGGGGAGCTGCAGAGGAGAGGAACGAGAGACTGGACGGAGGCCCTGCCGAGTGGGTGTGCTCTTTCTAGGCAGGGAGCGGCGTGTGATGGAGCGCTGCCGGGATGTGGAGCCACTGACGGGATGGTGGCCTGGTTGAAGACCATCTACTGTTGGACAGTTTTTAGAACAGGCTTTTAGAGGCCTTTGGGACATAATTTTAAGTGTTTTTTTAAATAAACTGCCTCATTTTTGTCTGAACTCCTGTCTGGGTTTATGAGTGCTTGTCCCCCCTTGGATCCGGAACGAACCTACGGGTGACATGTCATTAATTCTTCTGCGGAAGCAAAGACAAATTTTAGGTATAAATGAGAAAAACAAACGTTCCACTAAATAAATAAACACAGAAAACAAATCCAGAAAAATAACCCAAACAACTAAATGACTGATTTCCGCTCCATCTTTCTACCAACCATAACCAGCCTCTCGTGTCCCAGAACCTGAGGAGGAATTCTGTAGGATTTTTGTTCAGGTTCATGTAACTGAACATTTCAGCAGCTCTGAGCTGAATAAAGACTAATACATTTGACATAAAGCACAGAGCTGTCTAAGATGAACTTAGATGACTAAAAGTAAAAGCAGAACGGCACATTAACAGACCCTCTAAAAACTAAAATAAACCTCTTCTGAATATTCAGCAGTCCTAAAAGCCTCCGTTCTGTGAGAAACATGAAAAACGTCAAGCAAAGATGTAAAGTTCTGAGTGATGCAGGAGCACATCTTATTATGTGAATTTTAAAAGATAACAAGGTTTTGGTAAACAGTTAACGTAAGTGACATCCCTGCAGTATCGATGCTGATCATTTATTTATTTATTTGACCAGTAATTAGTTTCTAAGTTAAAACGGGTCACTTCTAATACATATTTAAATAACTCACCCAACCAAGGGAGTGATAAAGGCACTTTTGTTCTTAAAGGTTTAATGAGATTCCCAACTAAAATCCTTCAGAATCCCTAATCCTCAATCGTGAGTTCCTTCAGAGAGGATTGAGATGATTCCGACGCAGCCTCCACCAGAGGAGCCGGATTTGTGAGCATCTTTCTTCACAGATAAATCACCAGGAATTATCTCATTTTATTGCTTTGACAGGATTTCAGAACTGGGATCAAGTACGTTTCACTGCTCATTGCCCTCGATTGAACACTGAGCTTCTCAAACGGCTTCTGCTGCTCAGCGTGCAGCGATGTTCTTCAGGTGGGAAACGGTTCATATCGTTTCCTGGAAACGTAACATCCACATTCCTGACTCAGACTCACACTCCTGTTTTGGGAATTTATATCAAGTTCAGGAGAATAACAGGATTCTGACAGCACGAGGAGATGTTTGGAGTCCTTTTCCAGATATGATGCCTTGGGTTTTACAGCAATTTGTCATAAATATGATCAAATCAGCTCACGGTTCTCATATTTCAGCCGAGGAACAATACATGTTGAGGATAAAGTTTGAGGAGGAAGTTTTGTCTCAGTCTGACATGTTCCAGTAATTTAACTCCTGCGAAATGTCCAGATATTTCAGGTGATATAGAATTAAAATGTGACAGTTTTTCCCTTTGGTCGTGATTTCTGCTGCGTTTTCTCAGAATCCGGCCTCAGACTGATGCTATCACAACAGAACAGAGCCTACTGACAACATATGTTCAGTGTTACGTGCTTCAATAAGAGAAACACACACACACACTCACACACACACACCCTTCCTGTGGACGGTTTTATCCGCTGGCTCACAGATGACAGAGAAACCCACACACACTCTATCGATAGCGGCCCACCTTGATGAGTGGGTTTCTGTTGTCAGCTTGTGTAGTTCCTCCTGCGCCGTACATGGATGATGTTGTGTAATATGCAGGGATGCAGATCTCATTGCAATCATGGAAAAAAAAAATTCAAGATGTGGTCCCGAATTTGTGAAGTAACACCTGAAACTGTGATTGTGTATGTGATAAGAAGCTGTGTGTTGAAGGTGGAGGGTGTAAATAAATCAGTTTTATTAAGGAAAACAAAAGCTGCAGCAAAGACAGGAAGTCTGGAAAAGTTATGTTAATACCTGCAAAGCTTAGAGAAGGAAAAGATTTATTTTATATGACAAAACACACAAACAAAATAAGCCAGCTCGAGGATCTGATAACTGAAAACCTAAAACTACACAGATCCACCGAGGGAGGTGAGGAGTAACCAAACGCAGGTGCTGCAATCAGTGAATTAAAACCTTGTGTGCAGGGAGCTGAAAACAAAACCAACTGTAGAACAGACTAAACATGAAAACAATATAATTAAAAAAAAAAAATCTAAATAGACTCCTGGAGATGGGAACAAGCAGAAGACACAAAAACACAACCCAAACAAAGCAGTTCCTCATGGGGATCACATTCCATTTTTAGAAGTCTCTCTGACGTTTATGTGTTACTTTAACCAACCTGGTAAAGAGACTCGACTGAACCAGTAGTAATTCCTATTTATCACCAAACACAAAGAAGTATTATTTTTGCACCAGTTGTTTGTTTGCAACAAATCTCATGAACCACAAGATGGATTTCAACCAAACTGTCAGAGACTGAACCTCCACAGCTGAATTATGTTTGGAGACGTCCAAATGAAGATGGCATCTACAGATTTCTCTAAAATGGCTAAAATATTTCTAAACATAAGATGATCATATGTTAAAGGAACACTTGGCAGTTTTGGTTTGCTTTTAGCACCCCCTAGTGTCCATTTAGTAGAACCAAAAGTGAAACTTATCTCCTTGCTGTGCGTTCATATTTTTAACTCCTTAATCTAACAGCTGAAACGTCTCCTCAGCCTTCATTAGTGTCTACAGGAGCGGTTCATCACTAAATCAAACAAATCAGCTGTGTTCATGATCTAAAACATGCAGGAAACGTGCTGGAAGCAGACTGCAGCACCAGGCATGTCAGCTCCACTTTACTAAGTCCAACAGAGACCGGACCGCCACTCTGAAGTTGCAAGTGTGGTTTTCTGGCCACAGAGGGCGGTGGGGTCTGAGTGACATTTCATTAACCCTGTAAAGGGTCATTTTAGCACAAACTGGCTCAAGAACATGATTTAAACATATGAAAAAGTTGCATAGTGTAGCTTTAATTAATGCATTTAATTTAATTAAACTCTGGAAGGTGACTGTTTAAAAAAATGTAGTTTCAACCATTTTAACAGAATGATTTTAGACAAATTTTAAATATTTTAAATGCACAAACATCTGAATCAATTGTTTTGACTAATTTGTTTCTGACTGAGAACACACTTACTGAGTATCTTGTGACTCTTTTTAAATTGCATTGCGGCTTATTTTAATCACATTTAATGTTTTTGTGTGTGACCCGGTGCACCCGGGCGGACATTTTAATCTTAAATTAGGGGAATTTCCTTGGAAGATAAAATAAAATGACAGTCTAAACTCATAAATGCTTTAGCATTTCAACTCAAAGTTTTGGAAAAGTCTTGAGTTTAGAAACATAAACAAAACGTTCTTGTATTTTTATGTCTGAAACCAGTCGGTAAAGCAGTAACTTGTATGTAATGCATGCAAACTCAAACTTACGTTTCAGTTAGCTTCATCTGAAAGTAAGTAAGTCCTGGATAAAAAAACACACCCTGAATAGAACAATCAGCAAGTGTTCCCTTTCAACAAATCCCTCTTATGCGCATTAGCCTGTCACTGTCTGGGGATCACGTGTTAACACTCGGCAGACTTAAATTACTCGTTTTACCTGAGTTAAGAGAACAAAAATGACTGAAAAGGGCAAAAATCTGAAAGATGAGAACTAAAAGAAGTATATTAGCGCACTTTCCAGCAGTTAGTATTACAGTCATGTCTGCATCCTGAACAGATGAAGGTCACCGTGATCCATCAGCTGGAGACAGATGGGGGGGTCAGCCTGAGTTTAGTTCCTCCACTCAGGCCAGGAGTAATGCTTCTGAACACTGTGTGAGTATTTATAGCAAACTGGGTTCAGCTAGCCATTAATGATCATAAACCTAAATGTTACGTGAACAGAGGAGCTAATTTAGACAAACATGAGGAGTTCCCCTTAGTTAGAATCAATGCTGAGACTGTCAGCTCATTAGTTCTGTCCCACAGCTGGTACTTCCCCTCCACGGCACAAAACTTTCCATATGTATCGTCAGCAAAAGTGTTCCCTTTCAACAAATCCCTCTTTAGTTGGAAAAACAAGGCAGCTCCCACATCTGGTTATCTTCAAAAGAGCAGAAGATTCACACCTGAGCTCACACATGACAGGTTCAAGCAGCTGGTGGCACGTTTCTCCGGAGGAACGGGAGCCGGAGCCAGAACAGCAAAAAGCATCTACTGTCCTCTGGGTCGGCTGCTGAGGGTTTCTTCTTTGAGATAACAAGAAATATTTTGGACATTCCTAATTCCAGTGGTCGCTACTGAAAATGGGAAACCAGTTCAGCTATTAGACGTTAACGTGACCTACAGGGAGGGGAAACGTGAGTAACGCAGCCTGGAAACCTAAAATAATGTGCTTTATTTCACGTGTCAGAACAAAGATCCCATTCACATGGACCAGTCCTGCAGGAATGGCATCATTAAGTTTGAGATGGAGGAAATTTAAAGTTTATCAGCTAAAACATCTGTAATTAAATCCATTCCATCTTCTCTAAAGTCCAACTGCTGATTTCAGGAAGTATTTATTATAAATGCATCTCTGCAGACTCTGCTCAGCAAACACTTTCTGCAGCAGATGGATACCTGCAGACCTGAACAGATACAATTTAAATAGTTCTACTTGACTCTGAGTGGATTACATATTTAATCCCAGCATCTGCATCGGAGTAATACTGGAATATTTGTTATAACAGCAACCAGGCAGTTTATTTTCCTAATCCAATAACATTCAGTTCCTGGATTAGGAGCATTTCCACATCCTTCTGATTTTTCTGTATGTGTATGTTGCTCTTTTCTTGGCTATGCTGCAAACAGCTCTAATTATCCTGCAGCATTGTGACACAGCTGCTGCTCTTTCTAAAAGTCTCAGAGTTTGTGCAGGAGTCCTTTTAAAGAGCCTAACCTTGTTCACAACGTGGTCGTTCGCCCTTTCCACTGTAGCTTGAATAATCACAGCCATTTAGTGAATTAGTCTAATGTATGAAAAATAAAGAGCAACATTCCTCCTTTCACAAGGAACTGCTATCCTGAACCTCAAAGCCGGATTATAAAGCACTTCTCTGACTTTGGTAGGTGTTCCAGTTGTATTTTCCTACTTGGAAGTTGGAATTTCCGAGTATCAAATACAAATGGAATGCACCGTTAATACAAGGAGTCTGGATACAAAAGTCACACCAGCATTTTATTTTATTTATTTATTTATATTTGTTAATGTATTTGTGCTGATTGTTGTACTTCATCAAACAAGTTCTATAACTTCTCTTTTTCTTTGGGAAAACAAGTCAGAAAATTCATTCACAAAATTTGAAAAGTGACTTAAGTAAAAGATAATTAAATGTTTTGCACTTTGAGGTCCATCCTTACCTCAGCCTGGTTCTGGCCTCAGATTGATGAATAATTCCTCGGTGAAAATTCAAACAGCAAGTTTCCTCATGTTATTGAGAATATACTGTAGGCGTAAAGCTGCAGCTGGGTACAAGTGTGGACCGAACGGGCGGCAACAATTGGAAAAAGCCTGTAGTCTGAGGGTAACAGCTCGCTGCAACACGTTGAAAAAACAACAGCAACTAAGAAGTAGTTCAACTGTAAACTTTGTTCAATAAAATAATTATGAACTTTGAGCTGAACTAGTTCATTTTAAAATGTACGACCTGAACTTTGAACTAGTTCTGAATTAAAACAGATATACTCAACACTGCTGTGTGGAGGTGACCGGCCGGCTGGAGGGCGGTCGGGAGGCGAAGGTCATGACAACCATTAGGGGGAGCCTCCGATTGGCGGATAGAATCAGCCAGCGGGGGCTTCACGCATACACGCACACACACACGCACACAGGAAGACACCACAGACGTTTCCGCGCTCTTTTGCCCTACCCATGTTCTTGGAGATGCACTCATGACATCACTGATATCTTTGCGCCAATTTTGGAGACCGCCAATGTGCTCAATCATGTCTGCATCCCTAAGGCAGTGTGGAACGGACGCGGCCAGGCTGGGGCGGGCGGCGTGGAGTGGAGCCGATGCTAGTGTGTAAGTGCCATAAGCGGTCGTCACATGTATTCTTATGTGTCCGAGTGATTGTGTTGGAATCATGTCTTTCCATCCTTTGATGTTCTTCTTCAACAGTTTTTCAGTGAATTTGGCAGTATAATGTTCAGCCTTCTCAGGACTTGCCGGTCATGATCTTTGGAATTGATTAATGTTTAATATTTTTGAAAATGTTCAAGTTTTTCTGTGATTTGCAGCTCATTTGATTCTTCATTTGCTTACTGAGCCCACTTGCTTTCTAAGAACGTTTTTCTGCAAAAAGATTGCATATGGGGAGCCCAAGTCACGCCCATCTACGTCCTAAAAAATGAATGGAAGTCTATGAGCTGATAAAAATTATTTTCTGATCCCGTTTGATATGTGCCATCACATATGTTGTCCGTGAATTTTAAAAACACATTTTGATGCTTAGAAAGGGCTTATTTTCGACAAGCGACAAAAGTTATTTTAGGTTTTGTGTGAAGATGCAGCATTACTCGTCTTGTGGCAGACCACCAGGGGGCTCCACTCACACCCAGAAAACAGGATGTTGTGTGTGTATATGTCCGCGGGGTGTGTCCTTGTGTGTTGTAGTATTCCTCCACATTGGTGATCCAACGAATTAACATGTCTGCAAACAACGACGTAGCTGCCCCAGCTCTGGCGTTGCTGACTGCTGCTGATCCACTGCCGGCCCTGCAACTTTCTTCTGCCGTTGCTCTTAAGCGCCCAGATTTTTGGCAACAGGATCATCATTCTTGGTTTGTCCACATTAAAGCGCAGTTTGCCCTGCGTGGGATTTTTGCTGATTACACGAAATACCACCACGTGGTTGCTTCACTGGATCCTTTGCCCACCCTCCGGGTGATGAGCTTGTTTTCAGATCCTCCGGCTCATGGGAAATACACTTCTCTGAAGCAGCTGCTGGAACGGCGTTACTCCTTCTCTGATGAGGAACGGGCCCAACGGCTCTTTGCCCCAGGCAATGGCACCGCTCTGGAGCTAATGGAGAACATGTCTCTGCTTGGTTTTGACGATGGTGGTTTCCTCTTCGCTCATCTCTTCTTTCTCCCTTCTCTGGTGCGGGCTGGCCTTGCCAATTGACCTTTCGCCGAGCCCCGCCCCCCTTCGTTACTGTTGCCAACTCCGACAATAAGTGGATCAAATACTGCAGCTCCGCAGATTTCAGTGATGGAAAGAAGTAGACAGATGCGTGTCAGCGACATTTTTTGGAGCAATTCCTCCTCAATATCATTCAGATCGAGGCAAAAGGGTTACATTATGCAGTGGAGGGATATATTAGTGTCGGCTCCGCTGAGCGAAGCGTAGCAGGGAACAAGGAGTTTGGAAGAAGGTCCGGCGTCTGGGGACGCGTGGATCCGAGGAGCGGTGGCGGCGATGCAGTGTCCCTGTGAGCTGTCAGATGATCTGAACTGCAGGCAGCTCTAACGGGGAAAAGCTCCCGGCGCTCTGCATCGCTCAGCTGAGTCTGTTTATAAAATGTAACTTTTTATGCCCGTGTTTACTTTCATTTTTAGTTCCCGGCCGGAGCTCGGCATTAATTCATCACGTGATCACCACCCACTGTTGCGCCAAGGCTTAATGTGCGTTTATAAGACACACGGTTGAGGTAATATTACGCTGATTTGCCGGCACGGTGTGTCTTATAAAGGGTCTTGGATAGTCTGGGAGGCGGACCTCCATCCAGCCGCGGGCGGGGGGAGCACTCATGCTTGGCTGTTGCTGGTTGAGCTCGATGAGGAGGTTCTGAAGTGAAACGAAGGAGACACGACTACTATCGAGGCTAATGCTTAGTAGTATAAATTAGGCTTAGCTTCATCATCTTGTTTGGAGTGGTGGGATAGTAACGGTTGCTATGATGTGTGATTGGATGATAGCCGTTCTGGGGGCGGGGCCAGCGAAAGGCTAATTCCCCGCTGCTGAAGCAGAAGGAGTACCGCTCACTGACCAAAGAAGCTGATAGAATCCTCTTGGCTACTAGGACCTTCGCAACCCAGGCAGTAGTGCCGGTCTCCCCTGAGATAGCGGATGATCTTCAACCTGTTCCATCGGGACTAGCCAAGTTTGTGATGGTGGCTTCAATAGTGAGTGTGAGAGGCCACAGACCTGCCCCCAAAGACCCATGGAGGATATAGGAGATCCAAGCCCCAGAGATAAATACAATACCAGACAACTTTTCATTTATTTATTTAGACTTAATTATTTGTATTTTTGTTATAAAAACACTACAGTTATGAGCTTTCTCCTTTGCAAATTTCCGTTTGGGGCATAACGGTTTGCAACGCATTGCATTATGGGATACCTTGCCGGCCCAAGTCCACTGAAGGATGCATTGATGCATCCTCGATACAATGGGTGGAGCAAGAGCACATCCGGGAACTTTGAGAGTACCTGCCACTTAGGATTGGAACAGTACTTGGGCAAAAGTTGATGACGTTTCACAAGTACGTGAGTACACAAGTTTAGACAAGTATGCATATTGAGAAATTACCTTTGTCAGAACCTGCTCTCAACATATTAGTGGCGCAGCAGCAGCTACTAGCTCGCAGATGCTACTAGCTCGTAGCTGTTCCTAGCTCTTAGCTGCTATAGCTAAACTACATCCACACGACTGAACTGTTCAGTCCCTTATCTTCAACAACGTCCTTCACTGTGTCCTCCGTCATGTTTTTCTGTCTCTTTTTCAGTTCAGTGCTTATTTTTTCTATTTTTAAAAGCCATGTAACCTGTTACCTGCAGCAGGCTACAGCTACACTAACATTAGCCAATAGCTGCTACTGAGCTGCATCTTATCGCCCTGTCCTATTAATTTTTATTTACTTGTATTTTTTCGTTATTAATGAGGTATTTGTCTCATTAGTTCATATGGAAAAGGCGAGACTAAAGACTTATACTGCAGCCAGACAATAGGGGGTGGTAGTTTGGTTTCGTTCTGTCAGGTGACTTCAAGCTTTTACAGCTTTACTTCCAGAATTCCAGTCATTTCATTTTTACATTTGACAACTCTAATTGTTTGAATGGGACTCTAACACAACGAAACCTCTTTTTCTCACACCACATGTTCATGTTCTTATGCAGTGAAAAATCAGCTCTAAAACTGAGTAAATGGTTGTGAAAAGGGAGGAAAGTGACAGAACAGAGAAACACTAAGAAGCACAGGGACGTTTCTGTTTGTTGTTCCTTGTCTGAGATAAATTTCATCCTCTGACCAGGCTGTGAGGCTCCTACAGGTTTCTCTGCTGTCTGTCATGTTCAGCCTCACATGTTGTGACCAAATGGACTGTTTGTGGTCAGAGAAAAGGAACAGACAATATCAGCATCAAGTAGAAGAGATCGAAGACGGAATCGTGAGGATGTTTGTTTTGAGGAGATAACTGAAGTTTAGTTGTTTTTGACACAAATTAAGTCTGAAAAATTGCAGATTAAAAATAATCTGACCTTTGTTGCCTGTTGACAAACTAGCTTGTTGTTGTGTTATCCCCATCTGTCAGATTGACTATTGATTATTTAAATCCTGTTGACCTAAAAACACAATAAAAAATTCTTTTTTTGAAGGATTGTAAAACATCATCATGTTGAGAAACGATTATGTAGAGCTAGAAAGTTTGTGATACTGAAGTTACATGACAAGGGCGGTTGTGAGATTACACCAAAACTCAAGTGTTTGGAGATTCTTTCTTTTTCATTCATCCATGAAGTTCTGAGTGAAACCTCAAGCCCTACGGGGTTACTGTTGCTGAGTCAGGTTGAGTTAATACAATATGTCATTTTTCTGTGTTCCCTAAAGCTGCCAAACACTTTAGTCATGAAACATTGCTGAATCTGAAAACCGACCCACATATTTATGTTCTTGAAGCATTTGCTGGTCTGGACACATTTTTTGAAACACATTTCTGTCAATAATGTTCAGATATTTCATTAGAAAATTATTGATATAGTTATTTATGTTTATCTTAAGGAGAAAATTTTATTTTGATTATTTTTGTCCTAAAGAAAAGTGTTTTTAGTAAATCATTCTTATTTCAGAATCAGAAGGGTTTTTTTTTTATAACATTTGCTGTTATACAGGGGGCCATTTATATAGATGCACCATAATAAAATGGGAATGGTCGGTGATATTAACGTACTGTTTGCGGCACATTAGTATATGTGAGGGGGCAAACCTTTCAAGATGGGTGGTGACCATGGTGGCCATTTTGAAGTCGGCCATCTTGGATCCAACTTTTGTTTTTTCAATAGGAAGAGGGTCATGTGACACATCAAACTTATTGGTAATGTCACAAGAAAAACAATGGTGTGCTTGGTTTTAACGTAACTTTATTCTTTCATGAGTTATTTACAAGTTTCTCTTTGGTCAAAGCCATTGACATGTCGAAGAGATTAACACGTGAGGAGCGGATCGAAATTGTGTTGATATCTGGAGAACGCAGTAACCGGGTCATCCTACGAGACCACCCATCTCCCATGCTACAGTTAGCAAACTGCTTGCTAAGTTTCGTGAAACTGGTTCAGTGTTGGATTTGCTAAAATGTGGACGCATGAAAACTGTCACTAATGAAGAAACATCAGTGGCTGTCCTAGCTTCACTCAGCAAGAGCCCACAGCGTAGCACTCGCCGCATTTCACTGGAGAGTGGCATTAGTCGAACATCCCTTTGGCGGATATTAGCTACTCACAAATGGCACCCTTACAAACTCCAGCTACTGCAGCATCTCAACGAGGATGACCCAGATCAGCGCACAGACTTTGCAGAATGGACAAAACAAAAATTGGAACAGGACCCTCAGTTCACGCAGAAGATTTTGTTCAGTGGTGAGGCAAACTTTTATGTGAATGGTGAAGTTAACAAACAAAACCACCACTATTGGTCTGACACTAACCCACATTAGATAGATCCCTCCAAGACTGTTGGAACAACAAAAGTGATGGTTTGGTGTGATATATAGGGTACAAAGATAGTGGGGCCATTCTTCATCAATGGAAACCTCATGAAAGAATAAAGTTACGTTAAAACCAAGCACACCATTGTTTTTCTTGTGACATTACCAATAAGTTTGATGG
This sequence comes from Aphyosemion australe, assembly GCA_006937985.1. NCBI lineage: Eukaryota > Metazoa > Chordata > Actinopteri > Cyprinodontiformes > Nothobranchiidae > Aphyosemion > Aphyosemion australe. The sequence continues at coordinate 931,830 of SSNS01000240.1, read as the reverse complement.
GTCACATGACCCTCTTCCTATTGAAAAAACAAAAGTTGGATCCAAGATGGCCGACTTCAAAATGGCCACCATGGTCACCACCCATCTTGAAAAGTTTGCCCCCTCACATATACTAATGTGCCACAAACAGGACGTTAATATCACCAACCATTCCCATTTTATTAAGGTGTATCCATAGAAATGGCCCCCCTGAGGCAGAAACAGGACCGAGCCACATCGTTTATCAGCAAATAATTCAGGTTTTTCATTAGTTTCCACATAATCTTGTTAACAAATTACCATTCATTGTAACAAAAGCAAACCCAATGCCTGTTTTTTTTCCTTTTTATATATATTTTCCCTAACTGCACTGCTGTTTAACTGCTGCACGTATTGAGCACATTGCATCTATATATGAGTTGTGAAGGCTTTGGTCACGCTTAGCAGAAACATAAAACTTGTAAATATTTGCCAAAATTGTTGTTGATGAAGACATTTTCTAAATGTTCTCATCAGATTAAATCATTTGTTCTTACAAAATGTTAAAACTTCTAAATCAGATTCAGAAGTTAATTTAAAGAGAAGATCCTTGTGGTTCCCAGATTTCAGTGTGCATCAGCTGCAGCTCATTATATAGAAATAATAAGAAAAGAAGATTCAGGCTTCAGCGATGCTGCCGAGCTACCAGTTTTCCAGAAAAGGATCAAACTGGTTTGGCAGTGAATGAAAAGTCTTTCTCTGAACAAGTCTAAAGCTTCCCTCAGTGTATCTGGTAGAGGAAGTCTTCAAACACAACCTCTGAATGTAATCTGCAGAGTTAATTTTAAATGCTTCCATCTTTTTGCATCCTCTTCTAACATTAGAGATCACCCAGGGTGACTCGTATCTAATTAAACGGTGTCAACAGGGTGATTCACAGCTTGCAACAGGACATTCTGCATCAATAATAGCTGGCTAAGAGGTGTTCCCTTTCCTGTGTGGAAAAACTGCAAGTCTAGCAAATCCCATTTTTATGCCCAATTTAAAAAAAGAATCCCAACCGATGAAGGTATGAATGAAGCACTTAATTCTGATTAAGTCTTGGACAACTTCCTGGATGACTTCATCTAAAGTGCTTGTGGTAGCAGTGTTAGTGTGTTCGTGCAGCTTGTTTGACAAAGACAGAAACAGGAGGAGGCCAAGGGTGTGTGTGTGTGTGTGGGATGTTGATGGACTGTGCTGCTGCTGCTGCAGCTGAAGGTGCGTTCACCAGAGGGAATTCTTGGCTGCTGATGTTTAAAACTAGAGACGGTTTGGCATCAGCTCGGGCACAGAGTGATGCTGAGTGGACGCTTTGGGAGCACGGTGATTCTCCACCATTAGATGATTGCCTCTGAGGTTTTATGTGGAATAGTGGGACTTGGTATGTCTTCATAAAGATTTTTTCTGCAGGATCATAGTGATGGGTCCTTTGATACAGCAGACTCTTAGAGCTCTGGAAGTTTGTGAAACTGAAATCTGCATGACCACAGCTGATTGCATGTGATTGCTGAATTTAAAGCATTCAAATAAAACGAGTGCTTTATTTCTCCACAACAGTTTCCAGTCAAGGAGCGTGACATTTTTACCCCCATCAAGCAACCTGCTTTGTATTGTTTTGTTGTAATCTGTTCAACAAAAGCCTCAAAGCTGCACATCGTCATTCTATTCAAACACTAGTCATTTATTTGAAGGCCTGTTCTTCTACCTGCAGAAATGTCTCACTCAGTTTCAAAAGAACCGTGTTTGTGTGTTCCATTGTGATTTAAGACTAACTGCCACTTTGTGATTAAAGAGTGTTCAGACTGTCAACAGTAATCTGTGTGTGTGTGTGTGGTGCACTTTTTTGTCAGAAGAACTTTCACCACCAACGTCAGCTGGCAAATCAGTAGTGACAGGAGAATAAGAGCAGATCTGATAAATTATAGTGTTTCAGCTGTCTTTCTTCATCCTTCTTTTGCTGATTTGATTGAATCAATATTATAACAATTTAGATGTGTGATGTGAGGGAGACAGCCACATTCTGTTGTCTTGACCTTCAGCTTGTCTCTCAGCTTGGAAAGGATGACAACAGAGAGAAAGGACAGGATACAAACTGTTCAAATTAACCTAAAAAGAGACATTGAACAGTTAGAGGTTAATTAGAGTTATTGCAAACAACACGAAGCTTCATACTTACCCTGGCTTTCCACCAGATATGTAAGCGGCACGTTAACATACCCTATCTGGTCTCCTGTTAACCAGATATTTTCCTTATTTGACCGTTTTACAGAATTTCTACCCCGACTCATGCAGGTGAGCAGACATTTTAAAAGTTGCACATAGAGTACATGATGGAGGTAACAAAACCAATCAAGAAAAGATTACCCTCAGAGCACCTGAGCATTATCTCACACTTTTAACGCATCTGGTAATTGACAGCACACGCAAGTGGACAGGGCGCTGAAGAGCTCTGAAAACCCTGCTGAGAGTCTTGCCAACTTCTGTCGTTTCATTTGGAGAAATGTTCCCTGCTTTTAAAACTTCGGCTGATGAAGCGCTCGTTATTCCAGTCTCCGTGTGGCAGCGGAGCGCAGATTCATCCTTCTGAACATTAAAACAGCCATGAGTCTGTCTGAGGCGAAAGTCCAGAACCTCATGACTCTCTTCAGCAAATCCCTTTGAGACGTTTGATTGCACACAAGCAGGTAAGTAAGTAAATAAAGTTTATTTATGTGGCTCTTATCACAGAAAGAGAAATAACAAAGTGCTTCACAAAGAACAACAGAACAAATCACAACGTCAAAAAATTATAAAAACAGCTAAATATAAAATAAAGATGAAAGATAATTAATAAAAGGGTAAAATCATAAAATTATAAAATAATCATAAGTCAAATTACAAAAATATAAAACAACATAAAGATAATTAAAAGTCATTTTACAGATGCACATTTCTGGTTTACATGAAGCAGAAGGAAGGTGAGAGAGTCGTTCTGGCAACAGCAGGAGAAATGTTCCTACTTTAAAGAGCGAGTAACACCTAAATCAATTTTTTTGCTGATAACCTGTATAGATGAGTGTCTAATAGTGCTGTAGACATGTGTAATCATTATTTTAGCAGTTTAGTGCAACTGCCTCAGTGCTGCTCTCTCAGTCCGCCTCCTTTAGGCGCATCTTTCTAACAGGAAGTGTGGGTGAATTAAGTCTCCACCCATGGTGTAACTCACCCTGTAAGTAGAATAATTTAAATTGTATTGTATATGTTACTGGGGCAGTCTGGTCGGCTTGTTTGACCCAAATATTAATTAAAAATTTATGAAAATGTAATGGTATTGAATGTTTATTAATGACTATTTTAGAAATTAAAGTGACTGGAAAATGACACACAACAAAAATGTATATATGCATATATATATATACATATACATATATAAATGTGTGTGTGTGTGTGTTTTGTGGTTAAGCTATAGAAAATCTGCACGTGCAGGGTCCGAAATTAACACTCGCCACTCGCCAAATGCAAGCAAATTGCTCCATGACGTGAGCGCCACACCCTACGTCATTTCCGCCTATCCCATTAACTGTTTATCAAGGTAGCGGTTAGCTTCATGTTAAAACTAGCGGCGAAATGTGGAGGTTTTTAACTAGAGTGAGCCAGCCTTCAAAAAGAAAACCCGTCGAACTGGAAGAAAAACCACTAGTGGTGAACTGGAGATGTGTCATAAGACACTGGCGACATTATGAACCAGAATCTGCTCAAATGAGCTGCACCGTTTGCCGCCAGTACGCTAGAGAGAAGAACCATAACAAATCATTTGTCATAGTACTGACTGGAGGTCCAATAAAAGCCCTGACACACTTTCAGATATTCTCATGGTGCAGCCGTGTTCTCCAGAGATCAGGGACCACAAACATAAATACGTAGACGCCCCGTGGACTGGCGCTGCCGTAGTGGCCGGCCGCCATCTTAGATGGGTCTCCATTCGCCTCCAGTGCATTTATTTCTACTGAGGAAGGTGCTTACCCAACTAAAAAACACATTTTATCAAGCTTTTTCACAAAATCAGACACATGGTATGGAATAATAATTCAAATATATTTAAACAAAATAAATTAAAATATAAAATCCCATCAGGTAGGCTAGAAAAGTCCCAGAAAAGTCCCACGTGATCTGTTTTCAAGTGCGCCGGCTGTTGCAACTGTAGGCTGTAGAAAAAAACGGGCATAGTAGCTCACCCTGCGTTAACTCCAGTTGGGTTTGGAGAGTGAGTGAGGGACCCATCCAATATGGCGGCGATACTGTTACACTCGCCAGCGCCCAAAGGGGCGTCTACGTATTCATGTCTATGTCAGAGACTATGACCCAAATGAGGCTGTAATGCTGTGGCACAAAGACTGTCAGAAGCAAGAGGCCAGATTTCATGGACAGAGAAAACAAGGAGTCTGACTAGATTTCAATAAGAGTTCATTAAATACATTTCCAAAAAGTAAAAAAAATCTGAAACGACAAAAAAGTAGTTTTTCTTATAGTATAGAATAGACTTTATTGATCCCACAGTGGGGAAATTCACTTGTCACAGCAGCACCATCACTCAAAAGGTAATAGAAGAAGATAAAAACAAGGATACATCTATATACACATTAATGATGTTTTAATTATGTTATCACTGCTATCACCGGTAGCTAAAGCTGTTAAAATTTAAAAACCTTCTGCTCCTCTCCTTGATGACGTCATGCCACAGTCTACAGCTTTAAATCTATTAGAAGTTTATAAAATAAAGAAGAGAATGTAGCGTTGTTTCATTGATCCAACACATAAACCAGAATCTCACTGGGCTGGAAACATTGGCTACAACATGTGAACGGGTGTGGTGATGTATTTATCCAAGATGTCTCAGAACATTTGTGAGCATTCTTGATTTTCTCCAGTGAGTTACAGAGGCCTCAGTCTTTTGTCTCTTGAAAATTGGACTTATATGGAAACAGATTTGTGCCACAATGATTCTCTCTAAAAGGTTTTTGCAAAAGTTGGGCCGGATCTCAAACCTGATTCTGAGTCAGACGTGTCATTAATGCAAAACAACTTTGGGAGGGGTTGGTGTCCAAACAGCAAATCATCATTGGGACTTTCTGTGACTCTGACCCAAAAAACTCCAAAACTCATGGCTCCTTGTGTTTTTGTGCTCATTCAGTGTGAATTTAAGAGAAAGTTGCTATGAGACCAGTACAACAAACTTTTGGTCATAAAAAGAGGCCCAATGGCTCTTTATAATGAAGTATAATAATCACTGTGGCAATCGTCTGATATCTCATCCAGCGCTGTTACCACTCAATATTATAAATTCAATTTATTCTGTCCACGTTTTATTTGTTTTTCCTGCTGTGAGGAGTAAAGAGGTACAGTGTGAGGCCGCTGTGTGTGTTTTAGGCTGTTAGTGTTTGGCGTTAATGATCACCAGTCAACGGCTCACGAGCTTACCCTGCAGCATGAATCATAGGAGTGGTGACCACTTGTCCTTTTGCAGTTTCTCACTATTATTTCAAACATAAAACAAAAAATAATCCAAATAAAGAACAGCTCAAAAAGTTAGTAAATCTATAATATGGCAATAAAAGCAAAAGCAATCAATGCAAAAATGAATAATAATGTATAAAAGCACGTCTGTTTCAGTTATTTATCATGACACGATTTCCCTGGTTTTGAGATAATTCTGACAGACAACTTTAAAAGTTGCTGTTTCTTAATGAGTGTATAAAGGAAGGTGCTGTGTCTCTAATACTTGGGAGATCTGATGGAACAAAAGTGGCTGCAGACAGAAAAATGGATGAATGGGAGTGAGAGCAAAGTGCTGGAACAAGAGGAAATCTGGTATGAATAAAATTACACAACCTTTTGTGTTTGAGGTTTTCTAAACTGTGGTAAGAAAACATGGATCCACACTTCCAGATGTGGACGTGCTGGAGTAGTAGTGTGATGTAAACAGCGTCTAGAACATTATGCTCACAGTCAGTGTTTTGATCAGAATTACTGAAAAGGACATTTTTCTTTAAGCATGAAAAAAAAAATAAAATTATTGTTCCATTCTATTACTTGAACCTTCTGTGGCCCCTGAATGTTTTATAATGCTTTACATTTGGAAATGTTCCCATATTTTCCTTTAAAGTTTCATATTTTATGAAAAAAAATAAAACTTGACAGAAAATCTTCTGGTTTGTAGATCCACAATATAATGAATGTTGGGTTTTGGATATTAAATGCAGAATTTTTCTATTTTGGCAACGCCTCAGCCAACTCAGAATCTGACTAATACTTCTGATCCGCATGTTTTAGTCCCATCATCTCAGACATTTCAAACCTGCCTTTCTCATAACCCCATGATCATAATTTCTTTGCTCTTAGCCAAAAATCAGTAAATCAGTATTATTAGGCATATATTTTGAATTCAAGTCAATTCAGTTTATTTATATAGCGCCGAATCACGGCAAGAGTCGTCTCAGGGCACTTTTCAAAGTAAACATTCCAATTGAGTTCAATTCATTATGTCAATTAGTAAAAGGGTTTTTATGTAAGGAAACCCAGCAGAATGCATCGAGTCACTGGCTTGTGTCAGAGAGTAATCCTCATACTAAACAAGCATGTAGCAACAGTGGAGAGGAAAACCTCCAACAGAACCTGGCTGAATATGAGCAGCCATCTGCCACGACTCACTGGAGGTTTTTGAAGGCAGAGCACACACGCGCGCACACACACACACACATACACACACGCACACATACACACACACACACACTATTGCTTCTCCACAGAATTTTAGCATCTTTTACTTTACTTTCAGATGATGTTTTTTTGAGATTGTAAAATTTACAGTGGAAGTTGTGTTTTAGAACAATGTGTAGCCTTTCTGAACGGCACCGACTTGCCCTCCAGTACTAATGTAAGCAACCTTGGCCTTACTTTGACCAGGATATGTCCTTTAACACACACACACACAATAAGAATGTATCTGGGTCAGCTGGCTTTCACTCAGTATGGCTGGAATTGAAAACATCCTGTTTCAGAGGGATGCAGAAGAACAAGCCCCTGCATCTGTTCCTTCTAGGCTTGATGGTGTAGTTCGTTCCTATCAAGATGTCCAAAAGGTGTGTAAAACATCTCCAGCTGATCCCAACCATGCTGCGTGGGAGTTTACTTTCAGAGCATTATTTGGGATCAGTTGGAGACTTTTTAAACTTCAGTAGATGTCATATTTTATAACTCAGAATCATCTTTGACACAAACATAAAGCTCTGTCTGACTGTGTGAAATCGTTGTTTTAGTCTTTTAACACTAAAAATCAGTCAGCCCAGTCTGTACGTTTGCAAAAGTTCCCATGAACTGTGATGTAGAGGTCAAACTTGGGTTGTTGTGGTTAAATGTCGCCTCCGACATATAATCTAAGTGCCAATTACTGTTGGAATCTCAACTCTCAACTCAACATTTATTTATTTTAGGGATGTTCCGATCACATTTTTTTGCTCTCGATCCGAGTCCGAGTGATTTGTTTTTGAGTATCTGCCGATACCGAGTCCCGATCCGATACTTCAGCAAAGAATTAAAATAAGAAAAACGGGAAACACATCCAAGTTTTCCTTAAATTTTTTTTGTTATTATTTAGGTATTTCTTTCTTTCTGTATTTATGCCATTTCCTTAGTTTATCTGCCAAAAATCATCATTTGTTTAGGAAGTACATTGATGAAAAACACATTACAAGTGGCTGTTACACTGTCATCACTGTCTGGTTTAAAATCCCACCAAAATACACACATTACAGCTCTCCTGAGGAGACACGTAGCTCTGCGTTAGCCTACTAGCTAACAGCTGCAAGTTATGGAGTCTGAATCCCTGCCTGCCGTGAATTGTGGGACGTAGTGTTGTTTTCTTCCAAGAAACAAAGAATACTGATGTAGAGGAACTTGTTGAGATTTAAACTGAGCCATAGTTGTTCTGTTTGAAAATCTCTATCTCAGGATGAATTTAAAAAGTCATATTTATTGTTTTATTGGGTTAAATCCGATCTTTTCACCCAATTCCGATCTTTTGAAAATCACGTGATCGGGCCTGATTTCTGATCATGTGATCGGATCGGAGCATCCCTAATTTATATAGTACCATACAGACATAAAATATGCCACCAAGGTGCTGTACAGACATAATTAACTCTCCCTATTGGGTGACCCCACCAGGAAAGGTGATGTTTGAGCAGGGTTGATGGTTAATCACTTGGGGTCCACGTGGCAGAGGTGAGGACTGAGCACCACCTCACCCCTGCTCAAACGTCACCTTTCCTGGTGGGGTCACCCAATAGGACAGTGGGAGGGTTAAAGGGACACTAGTCAGTTTTGGCTTGTTTTTAGCACCCCCTAGTGTTCGTTGGTAAAACCGAAAGTAAAACTTATCTCTCCTTGCTGTGCGTTCGTCTTTTTAACACCTTAATCTAACTGTTGAAATGTCTCCTCAGCCTTCATTAGTTTCTACGGGAGATATTTATCACTAAATTAAACAAATCAGCTGTGTTCATGATCTAAAACATGCAGGAAACATGCTGGAACCAGACTGCAGAGCCAGGTATCCCAATAGACCGGACCGGCAACTGTGAAGTTGCAAGTGGAATATTCTGGCCACAGGGGGCGACAGGGGCTGGGTGGCCTTTCATTCACCCTGTAAAGGGTCATTTTCGCACATACTAGCTCAAGAACATGATTTAAAAATATAAAAAAGTTGCAAAGTGTCCCTTTAAACTGATAAAAACAAACGTTAAATAAGCACACGAGCACAATAAGTCAAGTAGCATTATACTTCCTGTTTGAAAAATGCAACAACAGAGCGAGAGAGCGGCGCTGAGGCAGTGACTGAGTCAGCACTGCCCATTGGTAAAATTTCTCATGAATCTGATTACATTAAAACTCTCAGCCTCTTTTATAAGACACACCATGCCGGCAAATCAGCGTAATATTACCGCAACGTGTTTCTTATGAACGCGCCATGGCGGCATCACGTTGCAGGAATTTTGCGGCATTCGTGCCGCCACGCTTGGTAGTAATATTGCGGTAATATTGCGGCTTAGCCGGTCTTATAAACGCACATTAAGCCTTGGCGCAAAAGAGGGAGGTGTCATGACAACGCGATGAATTAATGCCGAGCTCCGGCCGGGAACTATGTTGAAAATGAAAGTAAACACGGCCATAAGCTTCGTTTTGTAAACAGAATCAGCTGAGATGATAAACTGGAGCGATGCGGAGCTCCAGGAGCTTCTCTCCGTTAGATCTGCAGCTCAGATCATCTGACAGCTCACAGGGACTGTGGAGCACACACACCTGTAGCTGACTGGGGAAAAAAACTTAAGGAGCACGGCTTCGATCGCAATAAAAAGCAAGTTATGTCCAAAATACACGGAAGTCCGCGACAGCGTAGAGACCGCCCCCATACCTCCTTTTTGCCGCCATCGCATAATCTTTTATAAAACTGACATGATTGCGCAACATTACCGCCACGGTCTGAGCTCTTATAAATGACCTAACGCTCCCTGATGCCGCATCGACGTTGCGGCAAATTGGCGGCATTGTTTTATAAAAGAGGCTATAAAGTAACCATAACAACAACTTTTGGAATCCATCCAGTTCAAGATGGCCGTCATTTTAATCAAACCTAGCAAACACAAAATGTGCTACATCAGTTTCACAGATTGAGCAAACCCTTGTGTTGTAGCTGAAAACCAATCATTCTCATGATGTGCATGTCAGGTTATTATGTATTTTTTTCTGAGATTTGACCAAATCGAGCAGAACGCCATAATTTCTAGACCTGAGATGATCTTAGTTTGAACCTAAAGGGTAGTGAGTGATATGTATATTTCCTGAATATGACAGACCTTTAATTCTACTGATTTCTCAGCTTTTGTGGATTATTATTTTTTTACCTTTATGTTTAAAATTTTGCTCTAGAGTTGTTCATATACTTAATGTAAGATAAAGATTACATTAACCATGTATATTAGCCTCTTAGAGATTTTGCTTCCTTCTAAAGGAAGAGAACAGCTCATTCTTGTTTATTGATCCAAAGAACACAAAGCTGGGATGGGTCACATCAACCCAGCTTTGGAGCCTTACATTTAAAAAGCTATTGAGTTTGTATCAATTGATAGCGAGCCATCAAGCAGCAATGGCCTCATTTTCTCAGAATATCTCCTGAAAGCAATAGTAAATACATCCCTCTGCCTGGGGTGGGGGTGTAAAACGCAGCCAAACAATCACAACAAACAAGGCTAAGAGGTCAAGACTGATAAGAAATGACCCACCACAGCAGTCTGATAAAATTGATTTCCTTCTCTCACGATAAGGAACATGTTGTTCTCCTTCAGATCCTGCTGTACTGTGCTCATCACACGCATTTTTCACATCTCATCACAGTTTATTCAGAGCTGCTAAAACCCATCAAAGATTTCCTGCTCTTTCAAATATAAAGGATATGAACATGTAAACTGAAGTAAAACCAGGGCATTCTGAAATCTGCAGAAATAATCTTGTTTTAATAGGAAAAGCCTTTGTTTTGTTGGCTCAGCCATGATATTAAAATGTGTCTCTGAAAAGAGTAAGACGCTATGATAGTCTGACCTCAGTCCCTGTCTGAAAAGCTTTCTGTGAGTAAAAATCATATAAATAAAAAATAGGAAAACACTATGCTCCAATAATTCCCTGCTGTCTCTGCTGAATTCAAAAATATCCAGGACCAAAACAGTTGTGGTTCAACTCTGACTAAAGGTCATTACCTTGGTAGCATTTTTCCATCACATCCAAACAGACAGAAGTTCACATATTAACTACTGAATTTATTTCACGCGCGCGCACACACACACACACACACACACACACACACACACACACACACACACACACATGCACGCACGCACGTACATAAAAGTAAAAATTTGGAAGGTTTTACAGATGTAAAGTTGTAAAAAATCATGTACTGTTTAAAGCCCCAGTGTGTAATATTTTTACCTGTTTACTACCAAATTCTGTGTATCCAGTGCACAAACTTGTCCTTTTTCATTAATATTTCTCACCAACATCAATTCTAAATTTTCCTCTCAACTTGAAATTTTATAATTTTAATACATAAACTGTGGTCGATGCTCCATGGTCATCCTCCATTGTGAAATACGGTAGCTATTAAGGAACATATGAGCTCCACATTTGTCACATCGACGTCCTGACTCCATCTCCCATCATGCCCCTTACACTAACGTCATCCATAAAAGCCGGAAGTACATGTCACCACGCCACTTAGTCATTGTTTCTACATGTCAGAATCTCGAGCTAACCAGCTCTTCCTCGGGCCTACCAGCTCTTTATCACTCGAGTCTCCCGGCTCTCCTCCGGAGCGTCTCCTGTCTTCCACCAGAGCGTCCCAGCCCATCAGGTCTACCGCCTATCAACAAGTAAGTTTATTTCTTTCAGGAACAATGCCGCGTTCCCGCTGTCACTTGGGTTCGGGGCTGTTGTTTCTAAATTAAACTGGGTGCTAGTTGCTCCCAATGCTCGATTTTCCCGCGTCTGGGTTTTTTAACCACGCTAAAACTCTCACGCCTTTCACGTGAGAGGTATATCTGTGATAACGTTATGTGTTAACGTTAAGTCAGGGAACCATCATTTGCATAGCCTGGTGAACTAGACCAAATACTTGCCTTGCAAAGTTTGGTCTAGGCATGCTTCATTGGAACCCTCGCAGCCTGATCCAGTGCTGTGGCTGTCCAATCACAGGTCGCTATAGTTTTGGCCGGGCCAATCACAGCGCTCTATATTATGGGCCAATGTTACGACCAAGGCTGTCTAGGAGGCCTGGGGTAACAAGGAGGACACGTGCTCAGGTGTTAAAAAGGTTAACAGAAACTGTTTTATTTACACAAAATGCATTAAAGGAACAGAAACTACTTAAACACAAAAGGGACTAATCGGCGGCAGTATCATTACAAAACAAAGAGTAAACCTCTAATTAGCCATTCTTACAAAGAGTAAACTAAATCAGGGAACCCCCTGCACACTCACAGAATCAAAAATGGCTAAAAGAGATTAAAACAAAGCACACCGAGGAGACAACAGGACAGAAACTTTCCCTCCAGCCTGTTGCCCCCTTGATGATGAGGGCTGGGTGGCTTTTATGCAGTGAGTCCTCATTCAGCTGCTGATTGTCATTGCCACCAGCTGGGAGCTTCAGTCAGTGCGTTTACATAGGCAGTATCAACATCTAAGTCGGTCCAGGTCGATCTTATGGTAATAAGCTGCGAGTCTTTATCCTCGTTTACATGCGCTTTAGAAAACCGACCTCTCAAATGAAGTTCGTTCCACTCCGGTACAGTAGGGGGCGACATGCGCCCTTTCATGTCGGGCATTGTTCTGGTTAGCTTGTAGCAACACAACTTGTAAACAAACGCTGGCGGCAGTAAATGAGAAGGAATTGAAACAGGATGTGCACCGTGGATGAAAGAATGGACAACAACAACGCTGCAGCACAGCTTATTGGTACGTACTGCGCTGTTAGATGTTGTTACATTACGTTGTGGCGGTGATATTATCAGACTAGCGCTACTGCGGCCGCGTCACTTCCGGAACGCGAGCGTCTACTCGGTTCAGCTCGGCTGACCCGTTAACATGCAGAAGGAAGTCAGAGAACTACCGCATTATCTGGGTGCTTAAGCCCGATTAGAAGAAATTCACCTTCAGCCAGACTAACGCGTTTACATGCATTTATAAAAAACGATGTTAGTCTTTTTAGGGCAAAAGTTCGGTTTTCTGATGTGCATGTAAACGCACTGAGTGTGGAGCTGGGCAGGGTGAGAGGAGTCAGGTGCTGCACATCAGCTCCTCTCAGTCATGAGGGTGCAAACACAAGGAGGAGAGGTAAAAACACAAAACCAAAAACAGCACTGGCTGTAACAGCCAATCACAGAGCGGGAGTAGCCGATGATGTCAGCGCTGTGGCCGCGAACACAAACAACATGGCGGCAGCGCAGGAACCACATTCGTTATTCGTTATTTAGACTCCCAACGTGTGAAAGTCTGTCGGATATACAGGTCCTTCTCAAAAAATAGCATATTGTGATAAAGTTCATTATTTTCTGTAATGTACTGATAAACATTAGACTTTCATATATTTTAGATTTATTACACACAACTGAAGTAGTTCAAGCAGTTTATTGGTTTAATATTGATGATTGTGGCATACAGCTCATGAAAACCCAAAATTCCTATCTCAAAAAATTAGCATATCATGAAAAGGTTCTCTAAACGAGCTGTTAACCTAATCATCTGAATCAACTAATTAACTCTAAACACCTGCAAACGATTCCTGAGGCTGTTAAAAACTCCCAGCCTGGTTCATTACTCAAAACCGCAATCATGGGTAAGACTGCCGACCTGACTGCTGTCCAGAAGGCCATCATTGACAGCCTCAAGCAAGAGGGTAAGACACAGAAAGACATTTCTGAACCAATAGGCTGTTCCCAGAGTGCTGTATCAAGGCACCTCAGTGGGAAGTCTGTGGGAAGGAAAAAGTGTGGCAGAAAACGCTGCACAACGAGAAGAGGTGACCGGACCCTGAGGAAGATTGTGGAGAAGGACCGATTCCAGACCTTGGGGGACCTGCGGAAGCAGTGGACTGAGTCCGGAGTGAAAACATCCAGAGCCACCGTGTACAGGCGTGTGCAGGAAATGGGCTACAGGTGCCGCATTCCCCAGGTCAAGCCACTTTTGAACCAGAAACAGCGGCAGAAGCGCCTGACCTGGGCTACAGTGAAGCAGCACTGGCCTGTTGCTCAGTGGTCCAAAGTACTTTTTTTGGATGAAAGCAAATTTTGCATGTCATTCGGAAATCAAGGTGCCAGAGTCTGGAGGAAGACTGGGCAGAGGGAAATGCCAAAATGCCTGAAGTCCAGTGTCAAGTACCCACAGTCAGTGATGGTCTGGGGTGCCATGTCAGCTGGTGTTGGTCCACTGTGGCTGATTGCCTCCATGCCACGCCGCATTGAAGCAGTCATTTCTGCAAAAGGATTCCCGACCAAGTATTGAGTGCATAACTGAACGTAAATATTTGAAGGTTGACCTTTTTTGTATTAAAAACACTTTTCTTTTATTGGTCGGTTGGAATATGCTAATTTTTTGAGATAGGAATTTTGGGTTTTCATGAGCTGTATGCCACAATCATCAATATTAAACCAATAAACGGCTTGAACTACTTCAATTGTGTGTAATGAATCTAAAATATATGAAAGTCTAATGTTTATCAGTACATTACAGAAAATAATGAACTTTATCACAATATGCTAATTTTTTGAGAAGGACCTGTACTTAGCGGCTTCTTATTTTTATCAAACAAAGTAGTGCAATGTCCCAGTACACCTGATATTCACATGTTTTTCATACCAAAACGACAGAAATCATTGATGTTAGACGCCATTGCTGCCTCCCTCTTTTCCATTGCTGTGATTACGTCACGTTGTTTGTTGTTTGTAAAGCACTTTGAGTTGCCTTCGGGTAGGAAATGTGCTATATAAATAAAACCGCCTTGCCTTGCATTACTCTGATTGGTCATAGCGCTATCCAGTTGCGTGCAGACAGTTTGAAAGACAACCGTAGATCCCGCCTCACGACTGAGAGCCGTCAATGGGTCGCGGCAAGACTATATATTCACATATATAGGATGGCTTGCCAGGCTATCATTTGCACTATTGATTGGCCATCAAAGTCCACATTTTAACCCCATTGAGACTCTTTGAGTTTTGCTTGATAAGACTTTGCAGAGAGGCTGAAGTTTCTCATGATCAAAACAAAATCTGAGCTTCAAGACACTAAAATTCTAGGTGTAAATACGGCATAAGTTGTGACATTCTTACTTTAAAAATATCATTATGAATTTGCTTCATGATTAAAATTAGAAAAGAAGAAATAAAATAACAAAGTACAGGTAAACACACATGAGCAGTAAGCTATTATTGTAACATTTAACCACTAAAAACAACAAATAAAAAAAGAGAATTGGGTTTCCACGAACACACAGCATAAGGGACACAGACATACTAATGTACATGCGGGTATTGAACACATACTGAATCTAGCACTGATGCTAGCGTGTAACAGGATGATACCAGTAACAGTTAAACTGTGGAGTTCTACACTCTTACTGCAGTGGGAATGAATGACCTACGGTAGCGTTCTGTTTTACATCTGGGATGTCTCAGTCTGCCACTAAAGGAGCTGTCCATGGCCTCCACCGTGGAATGCAGTGGGTGGGAGGGGTTTTCCAAGATGGAGGTCAGCTTCACCAGCATCCTCCTTTCACATGTTTCCTCAACAGAATCCAGTGGGCAGCCCAGAACCGAGCTAGCTTTGTTAACTAGCTTGTTCAGTCTCTTTCTGTCTCGGTCAGAGCCGCCTGCACCCCAACAGCCCACAGCAGAATGAATAACAGAGCCAGCAACAGAATGGTAAAACGAGTTTAGCAGATGGGAATGAGCTCTGAAGGACCTCAGCCTCCTCAGGAGGTGGAGGCGGCTTTGGCCCTTCTTATACAGAAAATAAAATCTGTGTCGGCTTTTGTTTTATTATTAATGACAGCAATAACAGTTCACAGTGTTTGTTTCACAATATTTTTACAGGTATATCTTTGAACGTATTATGTCAAATTTCTAATCATTTGGTGCTCTTGTGGGAGCAGATTTCCAGAGATGTTCAGTACATGAACCAAAGTCGGTGGGAATGGCAGTCCATCCAGAAGCCGTACGGAAACCGGACCGCATCCGTTCCATACTCGGTGTGAACAAGAGACCAGTGCTGGCTCTGCAACCCAAGTCCCTGAGAGGGATTGGAATCTCTTCTTCTCTGGAGATGCTTTGCATGAGAGGCAGAATGAAGGGACCCCAGACTCTGAATGTACTTTGGGGTTTACCCCAGAGGATGTAAGCATCTCCACTTTTAAGTTCAGACAAGTCCTAAATGTTGTTTGTGTTTATGCACCAAATAGTTCACAATGTTGTGTTTACTAAAAAAAACCCACATTGACTCATCAAACCTTCAGCCTAATTCCTGTTTCATTTACGTGTGTTTTGTGTAATTATCTTCTTTTACTCTATTCACATGCTTTATTATCACTTTGAGATTTCACAGGAAGTCTCCACTTGTTATAAGTTTAACACCTGGAGTTCTGGCATGAAGACAATAGAAAACGTTGCTGTAGATCAAAATGTTTTTGAGTATTGAATCAAGTGTTTAAAGATGTGGTTCACTTGTTTAATCAATACATTTGCAGTAGTTTCTAATAGGAAACGAAGGCCTTGTAAGTCAGCTGGAGGAGAAAATAGCTTCACACAGCATTTCCTGATATCCAGACATCTCTCCTCTGATTGGCTAACAGCAACTAGACTCTACCACTGACTCTGTTTGCTCTGCAACGTTGATGTTTTATCTCCACAAATAACACAAGCCTGGAGGAGTTCTGCTGTGTGGTGGAGTTGCTAATGCTAACGGTTAGCTTCTACTAGCAGAGACGTTCTCTGCTGTTTCCTGGACGCTAAACCAACAACAGCCTTCCCCGTCGTGAGTCAAGATGGGTGAGTCCATGAATGTTAGTGCAGTGTGACGTAGATCTGTCAGGATTTTCTAATCCTAGAGTTTCACCTAAGCCCCTTTCAGACAGGCCATGAAAAACGGAAATGTTCGGGACTCTGTCCGTAAGACGTTTGTGTCTGAATGCAAATATCCGGTAAACCTTTTCCTGAATTAGACCGGACGAAGCCCTAGTAACAGGACCGGACTCGTTCCGGACAGGGTGGCTGCTTCAGACTGGTGAGGTCGAGTTCCGGACAGGGAGGAGGGGGGGAGCGGGGGACGCTGGTGCGCACCTAGGTTACGTATATCACGTGACCGGGAAGGCAAAGTTTTTCAACACGTCTGACCAGAAAACTTCACCACTTGGTCGTTAATGTTTCCATCTACGCTGGGTAGCTCGCTCCTGTAGCATGCGGCGAACCATGGCAGCTCGCTTCCTACCATGTGCCCGTTCCTGGATGCGAGACGGAGCGCGTCACAGCGCTTCCGCGATTCTTTTATTAACCATTGAGCTTCATCATCCAGGTGACCAGGTCTCTTATGCGTCTTCGTGTGCGCAGAATTGTGCTTAACGTAAATCCGATCAGTGAGAGGAATTCTATCACATACTAGCTTTGTTTGGGGAAATAACGCATGTACGCCCGCTGCATTATGCAATATCTGGGTACAGCCTTTCCACCCCACCCCCCTCCCCCGCAGACGTCTGGAACTTTTCCCTGCTGTGTGAAGGCAGCCGAAAGGACAAGTTCCGGTGCAAACGTGGTGTGTCTGAAAACACAGTTCTGGTTAAAGACCGGACTGAATTGTCCACACATATTCCAGAATGTCAGTCTGAAAGGGGCTCTAGAGTCTATTTTCTATCAGAAGCTAATGCAGGAGATAGGTGGAGGAGACTATTTTCATGTTCAGCCTGCATGAAAAACTCAGAGTGACTGATTATAATCAGAAATAATCATTAAGAAAATGGTTTCTCAGTGAACTGGGTTTTCTTTTTATTCCAACCTTCAAGACCGTAGCTTGCAGTCATTGTCTTTTCTGTAATATTCTTCACCAGAGGCCCATTATGCTGAGAACCTGATTTTATGTTTGGGATAAACCTAAAGAGGTTGTTCCGATGTTCCCTGAGTGGAGGGAGAGCCTCAATACATTAAGTCTGAGAAGAGAAAGGCTTTTCAAGCTGGACAGCATTATAATTTAGAAGGTATATTTATAGGATTACATGTTTTTGGAGTCATAAATCACAGCTCCAACAATTTGTTCCAATATATCAGCATTAAGCACATCCTGAGTGCCGTCTGGCAACGGCTAATGTGGATTTGCAATTGAAAGTAATCATGATCTGCTTCAACAAAGTGGAAAATATCAATCTTATATGTTTTTGGCTGTTTATGCAATATGTAAAGAACCGCTTCAGACTATCTTAAATGCCACAAAAGGTTCGTCGAGGGATTGTGAACATCGAAGTCTTTCAGGACGACTTGCCAAAAGGGGAAAAACATGGGTCTAAATAAACTTCACATGGAAGTTTGTAAATAAATCCCAAAATAAGGCCAACAGATAGCTCTCTTGACACTGACCATGGCCAAACTTCTGTGAGGAGGGAGATATTTTCATCCTGAGAATCCTTGTGCACCATGAGATCGTCAGGAGGACCAGGGACTTTTTGCTGATGATCGAAAAATAGGCCTGGATCCATTTAAAGATGCAAAGAAGAAGATGGATTATCATTGTTGAAACCCAAACGAGACGTGCAGTGAAACCTCCAAAGTCCAGCTCCCATGGAAAGTGCTTTCAGGTGCTTTCACTCACCACTGCTCTCTCTCTCTTTCTCTCTCTCTCTCTCTCTCTCTCTCTCTCTCTCTCTCTCTCTCTCTCTCTCTCTCTCTCTCTCTCTCACATATATAAACCACGTCTGTTAGCTGTCATTCATCACTACGGTGGGATAAGTCTTACAGAGAGATACTTCTGAAATACATAGATCTATACATAGACATAGATCTATACATAGACATAGATCTATACATAGACATAGATCTATACATAATCTTTATATTGAATCACTGGATCATCAATCCAGGTGCCTGCTACAGATCACCCAGTTTTAACCTTAAACACATTACCAGAGAAATAACCCAGTAAAAACTATTCTTACATCAGTTTCTGTTACTTGTTGAACATGCAGCTCATATTTATTTACAAAAAGCTCCTTTTAAGTTGGAAACACATGGTTGCAGTTAAGCTGAGAGGGATGCTAAACATGCATGATGACATGTTTGTATATGAATGTCTTATTTATTTGAACAAGAGTAAATGCGTGTGTGTGTGTGCGCATGTGTGTGTGTGCATGAAGACATTGAGGGGAATTTCTGTATTCTACCAAAAGAACAGACCTGTTGCAAACACAACTGCTTTCACATTCAGATTTTTTACATGTTAAACAAACCAGATGCACGGGGTGATTATGAGGATTCACTAAAATAGGCTGACAGTTTTTTTGTTTTAGAAAAACTTTGCCGTACCGGGTTGGACCTCCCTCTCCTATAAGAATCTGCTTAATTCTTTGGTGTCATTTAATAAGATGTCAGAAACCTCCCTCAGAGGTTTTGGTCTGTATTGACATGACAGCATGATCAGAATCTCCAGTTCCACCACATCCCAGAGGTTCTGGACTGGACTGAGATCTGGTGGCTGTGGACGTCGTTGGAGTCCAGTGAACTCATGGTCATGATCTAGAAACCAGTTAGAGGTGATCTGAGCTTTTGTGACATGGTGCATCATCCTGCTGGAAGTAGCCAACAGAAGATGGGTCCATGTGGTCGTAAAGGGATGGACGTGGTCAGCAACAATGCTCAGGTAGGCTGTGGGGTTTTAGCCAGGCTCAGGTGGTAGTGATGGGTCCAAAGTGGGACAAGAACATCTCCCCCACACCATTACACCACCAGCAGCCTGAGCTGTTGACACAATGCAGGATGGATTCATGCTTTCATGCTGGTGACACCAAATTCTGACCCGACCGTCTGAACGTTGCAGCTGAAATCCAGAAATCTTCAGACCAGGAAAGGTTTTCCAGTCTCTTCTGGTCCAGTTCTGCTGATCCTGTGTGAGTTTTAGCCTCAGTTACCTGTTGTTAGCTGACAGGAGAGACACCTGGTGTGGTCTTCTGCTGCTGGAGTCCATCTGCTTCAACGTTCATCATGCTGTGGTTCAGAGATGTTCTACAGAACCTGGTAGGAACCAGTGGTTCTTTGATCTATTGTTGATTTATGTCAACCAGTCTGCCCTTTGAGATGGTCGTGAGAGATAATCCAAGTAGATCATCAGTTTCTGAAACACTTTGAGCATCTTGTTCTGTCTTCCAGAGTCTCAGCTATCAGTTTATTATTGCGTAATAATGTTGTCAGTTTTTAAAAATCCCCATATATTTGCCCACATTTTAGAAAAATACTCACAAAAGAAGGATAGTTGTTTTTGCTCTAGCCTGTAAAAGTTTCACACAGTGTGACTGAAATAGCAACTCAGGCTCTGTGCAAAAAGCAAATCAACACATTTTAAGTTATTCTTTATATTAGCCTGAAACAAATAATTACAACAAACACTCTTCCTCTGTAACTCAGACCAGATTTCCTGTTGTTTGGAAGGTGTGCTTATGAAGCGTTTTCTTAATTAGAGTCAGAAGGGGCCATTCAGTTTGCTCTCATGGATCAGTGCTCGTCAGGAGAAACGTCTCATTTCAAGGGACACTGAGTCTGCAGAACAACGCTGAATAACTGGGAATTCATTTGACCAAATTGGAGTTCTTTGCAGAAAAAAACATGCTGTATAAAACATTCTGAATTAAATAAAACAGAACCTGTCTTAATTCGATGCATCTAATGAATTATTACCAACTCATTGGTCAGCTTTAAAGGTGATGCTACACTTTGAACTCACAGTTTATGAAAATACAAACCTATGACTGAATAAACTAATATGTAATGAAATGGGTTGTGAAAGGAGTTTTCAGTTAAAGAGCTGAAAGAACATTTTTACATGCTCTTCATTACAAAGCCTAACCTTTCCACTCCGCTTGCTTCTTGGAGCTCAACGCCTGCTTTCTTTTCCTTTCTGATCCTTTCAGGCTTTTAGCTAACTGCTTTGCCCTTTATTTTTATTTTCTGTTCTTAAACCTGCCATTCTGAATTACATCTTAACATATATAACGTTCATCACCCCTTACACTCTCATTCCTAAAGTGGGTCATGGCCTAAAAGACACCATTAGGCCCTTTTTCCATGAAATACAGTTTGACAGGTCATTCAGGGTCTGGTATCAGGCACCGTCAGCCTGTCAGCGCTCTGACAGTTAAATAGAGTTTTATTGGTAACACCTGTTCTTTTCCTTTTCAGTCCAGTCTGTGAAAGAGGACTGAGCTTTACACAAAATTCATATTGAAATCACTTGAATAGTTAACCTAACCCTGACTTTTACACAGGAGAATTAGTTACTTCTGCACTCCCATATAAAGGCAACATCTTCCCATTAGAAGAGGTACCACATGTTGTACTCAGGAGCATTTCCTCCACTGTCTAAAGTCATGTAGGAGTTCTGTTGAACAAGAATGTTTGTGTCAGAAGGTTTCACTGTGAAATGCATGTTATGCTCAACTTAACAAGTTCTGTTTTAGGGCGTTGAAGATGGTGCACCCTTTTATTAAAAGATACTTCTCCTCTCATTTTCATCATAACTTTTAGGAAGCAAGCCTGGATGGTGATGCTGAAACCTTTGGTCATGTCCCAACCACAGGTGGATTTCTCTGCTCCTACACTTCTGAATGAAACGTTGAATTACTTCCCCTGAGTGTAATCAACTTCTGTTAACGACCCATTAATTTAAACCTGGTGTAATGAGGCAGGGAAACATTTAAAACTCAGGGAAGAGAAGGGAAGGACGGCATTTCAGTTTGGAGAATATCGTCATCGTATTTAGAGCACATTCAGACCCCAATGTGGTTATTTCTAAAGCAGCATGTAGTACTGCCATGACACCCCCACTACCACCATAACCCTAACAGCTGCTATCAGAGCAGATGCTCACCCCTCCATGTCTGCAAATGGATCACACACACACACACACACACACACACGCATGAACACACACACGCATGCACATACACACACACGTACACACACACACGTATGCACACACACGCATGCACATACACACATGCACACACACGCATGCACACACACACGCATGCACATACACACACACGTACACACACACACGTATGCACACACACGCACGCATGCACACACACACACGCATGCACACGCACGCATGCACACACATGTACACACACACATGTACACACACACATGTACACACACAGACACGCACACACACGCACGCACACACGCACGCACACACACACACACACACACACACACACACACACACACACACACACACACACACACACACACACACACACATCTAAAAGAAATATGAAAACACAAGATAAGAAAGTTCATTTGTAGCTCTAAACATATTTAGTGCATTTTTAATTGCCCCCCGCAATGTTATTCCTCTCTAAAGCATTAATACTATTAGTATAATTAAATATAAGCATTCATAATATTAGTATAATATAATATAAGCTTTCATAATATTTAGATACACAAGTTCAATGATGCTAATCAGATAATGACATTGTTTAGCAAATTCTTGGAGTTTTTAGGATTTCCTGTCCCTTATTGAGAAGTTTGCAACACTGATTGTGCTTTTAGGATTTTTAAAATCTTTTTATTTCACAGAACAAGCAGAGTTTTATTCATGTGCAATTTCATTAAAACTTTAATTAAAAAGGCAGCAGAACATAATGCAGTAATTTAATTATATTTTTAAAACGCAGATGATTCATATTGATTAGACTGACTTTTTGGGACTTTTCTGGGATTGCATGTTATTTCAACACACATAATTTATTATCATATCCATCATGCTCATTTCACAGATGTTGTGAGCCCAGCAGGATGCTGCATTACTTACTGTGAGGATTCAGAAAACACCTTCTACTTTAATATCATTAGTAAGTTATTAGAGGACCCATATAAGAACATTGAGGATATTTGTAGATGGTATAAAAAGGTCATGAACATGTAATACCTCACCTATTATAGATTGTGTGTTAAACAGCCTGGGTTTGGAGAAATATAGTTTAGTTGTGACCAGATTGATGAGCTGATGCATAGTTAAAGATTTCACAGAAACGGATTGGGGGCACTTAAAAATATATGTTCATTGCTGTAAATTTCACATTATTATTATATAGCTACTGTAGCTACTGTTATTTCTGCCTGAAAAACTGTTTAAAGGGACACTAGTCAGTTTTGACTTGTTTTTAGCACCCCCTAGTGTTCGTTGGCGAAAGCGAACGTAAAACTTATCTCCTCGCTGTGCGTTCGTCTTTTTACAGTTTTTCTCAATTGTTTACACACATTTCTTAAATCATGCCCCATGTTCTCAGAACTCTACAAACAAATCCAAAAAACCACACGATGGGCAAAACCCCTCAATTATCCTGCAAAAGGACACTCCTCATTCAAAACAATGCAATTTCTCCTCAATATGGGTTTTTCTTTCCAAATGACACACACAAACCATCATATGAATAGACATTGATAAGAACCAGCTGAACACTTATGTGCTCAATATAAAACACTATGATGAATGGAAACACTTCTTCTATAAGCCGTTTTTGGTTCAGTGTTACACTTACTACAGACAGCATATACATAAATGTGTTGTAAAATATTTGAGAATACTGTTTTTACCCTCAGAACACACAAATACACGGCAGAATTGTATATTTTATTTCCCGTATTATACACAATGTATATCCCATTCCCAACCAACACAAAGTTGTACATACACTACATACAAAACAACAGCAGAATTTACTGTATACAGTTATAGTAACATGTCGTTGTTTTCTATTAGTTTATCTCAATTGCTAAAGCACAATTCCTGAAACCTTGCTCCATTTTCTCAAAACATTAAACACAAAACCTCAGCTTCAAGCACGATTTACAAAACCTCTCATTCCTCTTGCAAAATCAAACTTTCACCTCAAAACAGTTTTACCTGTGCTCAAAATCAAACACTACTCTCAAATCATAAACAAATTGCTCAAAATTACATACACTATGAAGCAGTCAGTAAACAATACACCAAAAAATAGAAAGCACAATGTTCACGGCCATACAATTTGTTTATTGTACCATATACAGCCTGCAATCCATTGTGATACAGTGTACAATGAGTGAAAAAAACATACAATGAAAAACATTAAAGGACTAAACATGTTATCAATGGACCTCTACTTGTCTTTGGACTGGGTCAGGCCACAGTACTTCAAAGTGACTCGGATCTCATCAGAGATTGCATTGCTTGGCCTTCCTCGTCCTCCTCCTCTTACTCTCACTCCTCTGGCTCTGCCTCTGTTTCCAATGTTGGCATTCATTGCTCCAAAACAGGAGAGCTCACCTGTTGCCCTTTAATGCTAGAGCTCTGATTGCTAATTGTAAAACTGCACAATCAGAGACCCTTGTGATGGGTCAGTGTGCATATTTGAATGGCAGTGTGTTCCTTGTGAGAACAAGATATTTTCTGCATGAAAATTGTGCCAAAAGCAGAGAATTGTGTGTAGTGTTTTGAAAAAGGTGTGTTTAAGAATTGCAATTCCAGTGTAAAGCAGGAACTGTGGTTGTAGTTTTGCAGAATTGGTTCAGGGGGTTGTTGAATGAGTTACATGTTGCGGTCATTGTGTCTCAAGTACCAGAATTTGTGTGTAAACAATTGAGAAAAACTGTAACACCTGAATCTAACAGCTGAAATGTCTCCTCAGCCTTCATTAGTATCTACAGGAGTTATTCATCACTTAATCAAACAAATCAGCTGTGTTCATGATCTAAAACATGCAGGAAACGTGCTGGAACCAGACTGCAGATCCAGGTAGGTGAAGCTGAATTTTTCTAAGCTTCGACAAACCGGACCGGCAACTGTGAAGTTACAAGTGGAATATTCTGGCCACAGGGGGCGACAGGGGCTGGGTGGCCTTTCATTCACCCTGTAAAGGGTCATTTTAGCACATACTGGCTCAAGAACATGATTTAAAAATATAAAAAAGTTGCAGTGTCCCTTTAATGCAAAACTGACGGTGATCTATTTCTTCAATATACAAACCATTGCGAACTTTTTCAAAAAATGTTTCTCAATTTTACTTGTCAAAAAAATAGTTTCATGATCTTTCTTATTCTGACACTCTTTTTTTCCTCTTTTCCAGACAAAAGTGTGTTAAAAGCTGTAATGTCGGCCTCATAGTGGACCAGCTAATTGCTCCCAGCTCCTATTGCAGCTGTGGTTGACTGAACTCAGTGGGGCACAGCAGCTGCTTTGCTGCTGCTGCGTGTTGTTTAGGGTTTCCCTCCTCAGTTTGTCTCAGTGAAACTTGCTAAATGTCAGGCAGTTTGATGGCAATCGGAAAAGTCTTTGGCCTTGATCTTTCAAAAGAATCTCTTATCACTTTGGACCTTAAACGTTTCATAACAACCTGTCTTCATGCGTGATTTGCTGCTTTCCTTTGAGTAAAACAGCAACTTTACAAATGTAGATATTTGATTATATTCTTTAAATTTTCCTGCGTTTTTTTTCCAAACATATACAAGCTGCATTTCCCTCAGGAGCAAAGGATCCTGAAATAGCATCCGGCTCCAGAGTACGGAAATACTTCTGCTTGTTAAGCATCTGTGTTCAGGACATGAAACTGATGTTTTTTTTCATAGAGGAGGGGTGGAATTACTGAGATTCACAGAATCTCTTCCTGATTAAATCTGAGCACATTTTAATTTATTCTGAGCAACATTTCAAACTGTACAGGCTCTCAGCTTTTAAAATCTGTCTATTTATAAGTTTGTTTAAAGTGGGTGGTTTGCACTGACCTTGATGCTGGAGGAGATACGTCTGCATGAGCCTGGCCAACCTTTAACCCTCAAACATGTTGATTTTGCCAACAAAGTTACTCAAAAGTTAACAATCAGACTGGACTTAAACAGTAGCAGGTACAAATGGGTCACAGAGTTCTAGGCTAGAGTTTTACCAGCAGAAAAAAAGCCCTGATGTTACTTTATTCTGAATGTTGTTTACACACACAACCATGGTACATGACTCAGCTGTCGCCTGACCTCTTGTCCAGAGAGAGGAAACAGGCCTGTGGACACATCTTGTCTCCCGTCCACCTGAGGAGAAGGCCCCGGCGCTGATACACCCTAGTATCTGAGTTAGCCATGAACATCTTCAACATCTGATCAATACAAGCAAATGTTTAATTAAGAACAATTTAAAAAATGGTCCTGACTTTAAATTAGTTCAGATGAAAAACTGCTTGTCTGTTTTTCTAATTACACAGAAAAAAGTCGATCAGACAAAGAAATTCAGACTTTGACTTCTTGCCAGGGTTTATAGAATAGTGATGTGCGAGTCATGAACGAATCGTTCAATACTCGAGAATCACTTTACTGACTCACGAATCACGAGTCACAATCCCAACTGACTCATTTACTGACTCGTCCCTGTTACCGTTAGCAAACTATTTTCATTAGTAGAGATATATCTAGCTTATCATTAAAATTGTGGAAAAAAATAACAGCCAGTTTCTTAATAAAAGCATTTTCTTCCTGCTCTGGCCTGGAAGCTCATTAGTTCCCAGTAGCATCGCTCTGCTAACAGCACGTTCAAAACACTCACGACTCACCACCTCCCTTCCTGAAAGCTAGCTTAAAATATCCGGTGCTAAATCGTAGCATGAACGAATCATTCAGTTCCTCCGTAGCGGGCCTCGCTCAGAGTCACTCACCCCCTCCCTCGCGGGTTTCAGCTCAAACGAGTCACTCATTGGAGTGGAGGCTCGCAGTATCGCTAACCTGGCTCAGCACGAGTCATGACTCATGCTGCTCGCGGTACGGATCACTCACTACTCCCACCCGGGTTTCAGCTCATAGGAATCCCCCAGTGGAAGCTCGCGGTACTACAAGCTCACTCACCTCTCCCTCCTGGCTGTCAGCTGCAGAAACTCAGGCTGTTACAGGGGAAGAGTCGCTCCTTCACCTGAGCTGAACTTTGATAGTGTGACTGACGCCATATTCAGTCTACATCTTTTTCTTTTTGCAAATATAATAAGCAGACTAAAGAAAAAATATCATATTTCAGTTCCACCACTATTTTAAAAAATGAATTTCAGTGTATAAAATGGATAGTTTTTTCAATCACTCATCTTAGCAGTAGGATTTACATAGAAAGAGGAGCAAATTAAGTTTGAGTGAAAATGTAGATTTTTTTTTGCACTCTGGGCAACTGACTCAGTGACTCAAATGACTCAAATGACTCAAAAACCCGATTCATTTTGGTGAGTGACTCATTCAAACTCGATTCAGTAAAAAGAATCGAGTTTACCATCACTATTATAGAAGTTTGTAGTCATGTTTAGTAATTTTCTTCAGGTAGTTTTTATAGTTTTTAGTGGACAAATCATGAAAACAACAGGAAAACTGTTCCTAACTGCACCACACATGCTTTTAGTTTGTATTTAGGACATTTTAATAAAGAAGAGCTTCACTGAGAAACCATTTTTAAATTATTATTTGTGATTATAATCAGTCACTCTGAGTTTTTCATGCAGGCTGAACATGAAAATAGTCTCCTCCACCTATCTCCTGCATTAGCTTCTGATAGAAAATAGACGGTGAAACTCTAGGATTAGAAAATCCTGACAGATCTACGTCACACTGTCACTGAACATTCATGAACTCACCCATCTTGGCTCACGACGGGGAAGGCTGTTGTTGGTTTAGCGTCCAGGAAACAACAGAGAACGTCTCGGCTAGTAGAAGCTAACTGTTAGCATTAGCAACTCCACCACACGGCAGAACTCCTCCAGGCTTGTGTTATTTGTGGAGATAAAACATCAACGTTGCAGAGCAAACAGAGTCAGTGGTAGAGTCGTGTTGCTGTTAGCCAATCAGAGGAGAGATGTCCGAATATCAGGAAATAAGACTTCATCTCCTGTCGTCTGAAGCTACTTTCTCCTCTGGCTGAATCTCCGTGCTGAAACAGGTGCACCGGAGCTTTTTTTCCCCCAGATTATGACTTACAAGGCATTCATTCCTACTAGAGACCACTGCAAATGTATTAAAATATAACTAAAGTTGACCTTAAAGAAAGAAAAGCAAAAAAACAATGACTTTTATAAATAATATAAACGTGTACAATAATAGATTCAGTGATAAAAGTAGGTTATCCTGATGCTCTGCGAACAATCAGAGTTGACCATCTCTGACTTCTACCAGAATTTACAGTTGAAACAATCACTCATCAAGACCAAGAACAACCTATTTTCTCACCCTGGTCCCTTCTAATCTGGTTCAGTGTTTTACGGTCACTGGAGGCACAGAATAAACATAAGGAGCCTTAAATTCACAGTAACATGCAGGCCTGTCAGACGCAGGCCCAGCAGACCAACGCTGCAGCAGTCACGAAGAAAAAGTCAAGTCAAGGTCTGTTTTGGGAACACGAGTGCTACTGATCACACATTTCTTCCACTTTCTGTGTGCAGCTTCACAACATTTGTTTAGAATGAGAGACATTAGTGATTCACGGCAGAGCATCTCAGAGAAACGTCATGGTACACAGGAAACATAATGATAATCGCTTTGAGTCATATTACTATGGTAACTCTGAATGGCATTAGGACTGTTCAAAGCAATTTCAAGGAACAAATGATGTCTTTAGGCTTTTACATTAATAAAGAAAATATTTTCTCACAGTTTATTACCCAGAAGAGACAACAACCCAAACCATAAAGTTGAAATGGAATTCACATCAAACTCTAATCTTGTAAAAAGTCTTAAATTGTAGTTTGTGGTCTGGCAGTTTGATATTTAAAGCATCTGAATCAAACTGGGACTCTTTGAACTCATATGTTGGTGCTGTTTTTACATCAGTGTTGAAAATGATCTGGTGGTTGTAAATGTTGAGCCCGTTTGGTTGTTTGCATCAGCTCATGGTCATGGAGGTATCTCCCATAGCTCTTCTGGTGACCTTAAAGGGTCAGTAGAATTTAAAATCACATTTACCTTGTTGTTGTTGAGCTTGGGGTGTCTAATGTAGCACACCAAAGGTTGGTGCCATCTTAGTAATGTTGTAATGGCCACAGATAAACGGTTCGTTCTTAGAAAAACTGGTTTTATAAAGGCTCCTCGGTCATTGTGAGCCCCAACAAATCCAGTAAAACCACCATATTCAACTGACCCTTTAAGGTGTTCCCAGTCCAGAGAGGATCCTACAGCAGGGGTTGCTTCTCAGTGAGACGTGAATACAATTCTTGAACCATCTCCGCAGATTGACAGTAGGCTAACCCTTTATGAATATTACTTTTTATCTCTCACTTCAGTGATGCTTTTCTAATTTGTTTTTATAAGATTTCTGAAGATTCTCTCAAGGCCATCAGCGTTTTGTGATCACCGCAGGGTCCTGAAGGCCACTATCTTGCATTTTTTATTTGGTTCGTTCAACACACCTGCTTCAGTGGTTAAATTACCCTTTATTTTGTTAAGTTCCTCAAGTTAATCACCCAATGATTCAAATCAGGTGTGTTGGAGCAGAGAAACATCTAAAACATCCAGAACGGTGGCCCCTGAGGGGCGGGATCAGATCCCACTGCAGGCAACGACCTTAAATAAACTGAAAAGAGCTGAAATGAATGAAAATAATAAAGAAGGAAGAGGAAATTGGGATGAAGGATGTGGGTTTATGAGGAGTAGATTTCAGGGAGGGATAAAGAAATGGGTGGGGAATGGAAAGAGGGGAAGATGAAAAAGAATGAATAAGGGGAGGTTTAGAGATAAATTATGTTAAAGGGCTGGGTCGACTTTAGGAGGACTTCCTGGGTGATTAGAGGCGTGGTTGAGGCTCTGAACCTGAGATAACAAGTTCAGATCTGCTCTTTTGAAGCTGGATCCTGTGGAACAGTTATGAGCAGTTAAAATGGCTTTAAAATGCATAAAAATGTTAGCCCTTTGAACAGCCTCAGTTAGGAGAAATTTAGATGCATTCTGACTGGATTAATGCACAAATAGTTATTCTGGGTGAGACCAAGTATCATGAAAAAACTTTTAGATGGACCCAAAAGAGCAGGTGTGTGAACGGAACAAAAAAGACTTAAATAATAAATAAATAAACAAATAAATAAATAAATAAACAAGCTCATTGCTGCAGCAATAGTCTGAAGATCAAGAACAAAACAGAGAACTGAGACAACAGTAGGATCTGACAGTGTGAGGAACCAAAGGTGCATTTAAATAAGGTTAATAGGTGAAATACAGGTGAGCAGCTGGGAAGCTGAGGGAAACACTCAGCAGTTACATGGATGAAAACTAGAAGACACGGAGAGGAGGATCAAGCACACCAGGAACAACACAGAGAAACCAATCCAATCCAGCTTTATTTATACTGCACTTTATACACAACTCTGTCGACCAAAGTGCTGAACAGATAAAAACAACCATCAAGGAAGACATACTAAAAACATACATAAAACAAGAAAAACAAGAACAACGAACAAGAGTGGAAAACAACAATCAGGCAGTGTTAAACACCAGCGAATAAAAGTGCGTCTTAAGAAGAGATTTAAAAACCACAACAAAGGACCTGTCACCTCTCAATTTCAACCTTGCCCTCGGAACCAACTGCTGCTGGTCAGCTGACCTGAGCCAGCGTGCTGGCTCATTAGGCACAAGCATGTCCGAAAGGTAGGTGCCATCCCATTTAAGGATTTATACACCAGCACCAGGATCTTGAAACAAACTCTAAGAACAACTGGAACCGTCTCCAAGACCAGAGTGGTTCACTGTCGTCGTACAACTGATCCAGTCTTTCTTATAGCTGTCAACAAAATTAACTTTTACACTGTGATCAGTTTGACTTTACAGAAGCATGTGGCAGTGCAAACAGCAGCAACAGTTAGCTGCAGCACTTCCTGTGCAGCCTGGAGGACGTCCTGCCAGAATGACTGTGATGTCAAACTGATGAGGACGACATCAAGATTTATCAAAAGGTGTCAGCACAAAATTCTGTTTCTTTTTTTCAGGATTCAAACTATTTATGAACGTTCCCAAAACCAACTTTAGACAATCTGCCCTCTGTCCTATCACTTTATTACATGAATGAGTTATGAAAAACTATATTATTTTATTTATTTGTGTGATCTATAAATGTGTGTGTGTGTGTGTGTGTGTGTGTGTTGAAATGACTGAACTCCCACGCTTGTTAGAATTTTTTTATCATAAATGGAAGTGGTAAGACTCATAAACAAACAAATAACACTCCACACATTTTTCCATTCATAAGTCTGGTGTGTGTTTTTATTCTGACTCTTGAAGCAAACTGCTGCCATTCTAGCTGAAACAGATGTTTGCTCATCATCCTGCATCAGCGTGACCCTGTTGTGTCTTGGTTTAGTCGTGTCCCAGTGAGGAAGACGACGACTCTGCGTGCACATGTAACATGTGCCTCCTTCCCAGGAGAGGTCTATATTTGGAGTTTATCTTCCTAAATATCCCTGGAAAAGAATGTGCCTCTGGATTTTGGCAATGAGTGAAAAGAATTTTTTCCACAGCTGTCTCAGTTAATTTGTCTCGACTGTCTCGTTCAAATGCCACAATCCATAGCTGCCATTAATGTAAACAGGCCCCGCTGGCACAGCGGATACCCTTGATCTGATGAGGAATGGAGGTTTTCTGAAGGCACGTAAACATGATGTTGATGTAGTTCACTAAAGTAGTTCCAAATGGTGAACGTAGCAGGGTTTTCTTCATCCACACCTCAACAAGTCAGAGGAGCTTTTCTGCTGACTCACACTCAGCCTCTTGTGTCTTTTAGAAATTAATTCCCTGTTGCGACACTCAAATGGCTTTTCCAGTCGGGCTTATGTAGAGGTACAATGCAATAACTTGTTCCATTATGTCCACAGGAATATTTTTAATTACACAAACACAGCATGATGTCTGCGGCGAAGACAGCTATGAAGAGTGAATTAAGATCTCGTCTTTAAAGTGCTGTACTTTCATGGCTTGAATCAAGACTGACGTTTTTCCTTAACTTCGTACATAAACGTGTCAACATGTTACCTAAGTAACAAGAAGGATTAAGTTAGAAAACAACACATGATTTTAATTAAATCAACATTTCCTGATGAGAACAGACACTGAGTTAGAGAGCAGTAGAGGTCAGAGTCTGCCACATCAGACAGAACCCCCCAGATCAGAAAAATGAAACCATCCTGCACAACAGTAGTGTGGATGGTGCAGGCAGGCAGAGAACACCATGTTTAGGAGGCCAGAGTAGACAGGAACATTTGTACTGAAGATGAGCAGAACGTTTTAAATTAAAACTGGGAGGCCCCACCAAGGGTGGTGGGGAACGAGACCTCTAAGATCCTGTAGGACTTCCGGATCCAGACTGTCAAACAGGAGATGGCTAACCATCCAGGCATGGTGGTGGTTGACAGTTTATGGCTATAGTGATCCCAGGTGACAGCAACTCCAAGAAGAAGGAACAAGAGAATGTTGAGGAATATGAAAACCTAAAGGCAAATAGAGAAGATGTGAAGTATCATGACAAACAGGATGCCAGAGGCAACATGACCCTGAAACCAGGAGACTGACTCCAGGATCAAAGACATCTGGAGCTGTTACGGGTCAAACTCTAAAAATTAGACTCTGGTGTAAAAGTTTATTTATGTCAGTAACTCAGCTTAAAAGGAGAAACTAACATATGAGACAGACTCATTTCATGCAAATCCAGATATTTCAAATCTTTATTATAATTGTGATGATTATGGTTTACAGCTGATGAAAACCTCACATTCAACATCTCAGACAATTAGAATATTGTGAAGCAGTTTAATATTCTAGACTCAAAGTGTCACACGCTAATCAGCTAAATGAAGCTGCAATGGAAAACCTGCAAAACAAGCTTTTAAACATAAACATGGTAACAGAACTCTCACCCCTCCCATCAGCTACCATACCTCATCTCAGAAAATAAAAACAATCCCAAAATCCTGTTTTCCATCATTAATAGAGTTTTTAACAATCCCCCTGATGAGTTTCAGAAAACACCCTCAAACTCTCTCTGTGAGGAGTTTGCAGACCACTTCAGAGGGAAGGTACACACAATCAGATGCAACATTTTATCCTCTCACAGTGACTTTAGTGGTTTTGGTGAAGTCTGAGTGTGTACCGTTACCGGAGGAAACACTGGACAGTTTTGTCCTGGTGGAAGCTGGGACTCCTGATAAAGTTTTCTCCTCAGTGAGGCCCACCACATGTCTTTAGATCCAGTTCCTACTTCATTTTTTAAGTCATTTTATGAATATTTTAGAGATGAGATTTTAGCCATGATGAACTGCTCTCTTCAGACGGGGGTCTTTCCTGCCGCCTTTAAAGGGGCGGTGGTGAGGCCCCTGTTGAAGAAGAGAAACTTAGATTTTAGTGATTTTAACAACTACAGACCGGTATCTAACTTACCATTTTTAAGTAAAATTTTAGAAAAACATGTTTTAATCCAGCTTAATGATTTTATTAATGCACATGATGTCCTTGAGAAATTTCAGTCTTGTTTCAGAGTAAACCACAGCACAGAGACAGCCCTTTTAAGAGTTTTAAATGACCTAAGAATTAATTATGACGAACAGAGGCTGACAGTTCTGGTCCTACTGGATTTAAGTGCTGCCTTTGATACAGTGGACCACAACATTCTTTTAACCCGGTTAAAACACATCGGCCTCTCTGGTGCTGTCCATAAATGGTTTACGTCTTATCCCACAGACAGGACTTTCGTGGTAAGTTTAGATACCTGCTGTTCTAAGGCCCATGAAATTACATGTGGTGTGCCCCAGGATTCGATTTTAGGCCCAGTGCTTTTTAATCTATATATGTTCCCACTTGGCAGCGTCATCGGGCGACACAGAGTTAAGTTCCACAGTTATGCAGATGATACACAGTTGTACATCTCTGTGTCTCCCGATGATGCACGGCCATTGGATGCCCTTTTTAATTGCATTTCGAACATCAAATCCTGGATGGCAGAAAATTTTCTCCAGCTCAACCGGGACAAAACTGAAGTTTTAGTCATCGGTCCTGAGGCCCAGAGAGAGAAAGTTTTACCAAAGCTACAGTCACTAATTTTAAATCCATCTTCTCAAGTGAAGAACCTGGGCGTGATTTTTGACTCTGAGCTAACTTTTATCGCCCACATTAAGAACACTACAAAAATAGGTTTTTATCACCTGAAAAACATTGCCAGAGTCCGCCTCTTTCTCTCTCGGGCCGATACGGAGACGCTGATGCATGCTTTTATTACTAGTAGAATTGATTATTGTAATGCCCTGCTTTCTGGTCTTCCCAAAAAGAGTACCTCAGGTTTACAACTTCTTCAAAATTCAGCAGCACGTTTCCTGACGAAGACCAGGAGGCAGGAGCACATTACTCCTGTCTTAAACAAGCTGCATTGGCTCCCTGTATGTTTCAGGATCGATTTTAAGGTTCTTTTAAGGGTTTTTAAATGTCTTAATGGTCTTGGGCCTTCTTATCTATCAGAACTACTTATAAAGTACGAGCCTTCACGTATACTCAAGGTGAGGTGTCCTTCCAGTTTTATGGCCCTCACCTCTGGAACGGTCTGCCAGAGGATCTCAGGGCCGCAGAGAGTGTTCATGTTTTTAAGGCCAGGCTCAAGACTCACCTTTTTAGTTTAGCTTTTAGCTAACTGACCTTTTCAGTATAGTTTTTATTTGAATCACCTTTTTATTATAGTTTTTAGCTGTATCTGATCTATTTTAGCCTGCTTAACCATCTTTTATATATTTTATCATTGTTCTTTTACTCTTTTACTTTAATGACATCTATTATCTTATATACTAATTTTAACTTGTTTTTACCTGTATTACTTATTTGCATTATATTATTTTTATACTTTTAACTGTTTGTTTTTTACTTAGCTTTTATTCATCTGGTGTTTATGCTTAATTTGATCTTTTACTTGTTATTTTAATCATTTTAAGGTTTTACCAGTGTTTCCTCTGTGCATGGGATGGGATTGGGGGTGGGAAGAGGGAGATATAAGGGATCTTTGATGCTAATCTGTGGGGGAGGGGTGGGAATTTGACTATTGTGTGGTTGTTTTTAATTGTTCAGCGCTTTGTGTTGCACTTAGATGTATGAAAAGCGCTTTATAAATAAAGATTGATTTGATTTGATACCTAGCTGACAGGAGGGGTACTGGAGCGTGCATTACCACAGGAAACGAGATAGCGCTAAACACCAGTCTCCGTTTTCTAGGTCTAAACGTCTTCTGTTTTTCATGACTTCAAACAGTGTTTTTCTTTTTGGGACTCTGGTAGTTTGTCCTAAAGTTGAAGTGGTAGCAGCCGGCTGTTTCTCCTTCTCTGATATTATTGAGTGGAGAACCTCTCACACCAGTGGTGTTCTGTGAGTGATGAGTGGAGAACCCAGGAAAGTGCGGCGGTTCAGTGAGACCAACAACCGCATGGTCCAATAGCGTTTTCGTACTGTCGTGTTATTGGCGTAGGTTTTTTAGACAAATGCCAGAGGTATCCAGCATGTTTTAGTTGTTTCACTGCTTCAACACACCTGATTTAAATCAGCAGGTGATTAACAGGCTTCTGCACAGCCTGATGAGCTGCTGAACAGGTGAATCAAGTGTTGGATAAGGGAAATAACTAAAACATGCTGGATAGCGGCCCTCCAGGACCACGAT
Source organism: Aphyosemion australe (assembly GCA_006937985.1). NCBI lineage: Eukaryota > Metazoa > Chordata > Actinopteri > Cyprinodontiformes > Nothobranchiidae > Aphyosemion > Aphyosemion australe. The sequence continues at coordinate 896,343 of SSNS01000240.1, read as the reverse complement.
TGAGAATCCCTGCTTTAAATGGTCTCAGTCTAAATAAATGGACTTTTACATTATTTGTTTGAGTTCCACCTGCATTAAACTAGACAGAACCTTCAGTCTCCCAGTTCTCTGGTAGAGGTGTGGCATTATAATTACAGTATTTCTTATTTGCTGGTGAAGGTTCTCAGTCATCCAGGTCATGGTAATCCAAGGGGTTCAAATGAAGGCAACTGGACTTCTTTGGTTTCTTGAAGACGTTTCGCTTCTCATCCGAGGAGCTTTGTCAATTGACAAAGCTCCTCGGATGAGAAGCGAAACGTCTTCAAGAAACCAAAGAAGTCCAGTTGCCTTCATTTGAACCCCTTGGAGTATTTCTTATTCATTTCTTGCATTTGCTTTCAGGTCAGACTTGTGTTGATGCCGTCTCACTGCAGATACATGCTGTGGTGGCTCAGTTTTTCCTTTATTCTAAATCAAGTAATAAATAAAAAATGTTCTGACTGTGAAAAGGGTTTACATTTGTTCTCTGCTTTGTTAAAAACACCCTTTTTATGTTTGTTTCGGCTCAGGAGCGAGTGATTCAGTTTACCTCAAGTCCAACGGGTCCCGTCAAAACCATCACTTAGTATACAACACATAGGAAAAGATGTTTCCATGACTTTATCTATCTGGATTTAGTTCAACATAGAGGTAAAGGATTAAATCATAAATAAATAACAAAAGTCTTCTCATATTTCAAAACAAGCTATAGTATAGGTGCACAGTAACTGAAAATGAAACCATAAGCAAAGCTCAGAGGAATGACGAATGGTCTCCAGTCAGAGGAGCCAAGTTTTAGTTTTAGTGAATTTAGCTGCAGTCAAGTAGTTCTCCAAGATCAACAGACACAAAGTTTCACTTGGCGTGCTGAAAAACCTGTCCATGTCACATAGATGACTGTGCAGTTACACACACACACGCACGCACGCACACACACACACACGGGAGACGGCTGCAGCTACACTTCACACCGTCACTGCTGCTCTAGCCTCCTCTGCATGACACAAATAATAGTTCGTGGCTCTCATGAGGAGCTGTGGATTATAAAATAGTTTTTATTATTATTGTTATACTGTAAATTTGTGACTAGATATTTCAGAAGAAACGCCCACTGGAACTAAAGTTAAACATAAGATGGGAAAAGTCTGATGAAATTCTATAGTTTATCAATAAAGTCACTGTCAGAAAGTCCAATTAAGGAGATTCTTTTTGATAATGGTTTAAATAAAAAACTAAATTTTAACACGTAAAATGTAAAAGAAGTGTTAAAGCAAGTGGTTTACTAGGGTCACCATGGTAACCACACATCTGTCAGACACAGGATGCAGAATCACAGACTTTCTGCTTATAAAAGAGTCCTAAACAAATACTTACCCTGTACAAATGCAAGTTTAATAAAAAACAAACAAAAAACAACAACAGTGACTACAGGAGACTGATGGTCACACATGAAAAGATTTTTATGTCTAAAATGTTTAATGTAGGAGGCAAGAGAAGTTCAAAAAGACCCTTCATGGTCAGTTTGGAAGAGAAAATCTCATAATTGTAGCAAATGTGAGCCTGAGGTTCAGCGTTCTGGGAGGATGGGAGAGAAAACTGTAGGTCCTACAGCGATGACACATGCAGTGGGTGAAAGGAGACAAAAATACCTACGTTTTAATCTAAAGTTGTATGAGAGTAAGGTTTGTGACAGTAGAAAGAATTTGCAAATACTTTGGAAACTTGAGACAGCTCTAAAGTTGAATTGTATGACATCATCACATTCTAAGTTGAACATTTCATAATAAACTTTTGAAAGTTCGTAAAACTCAAACTGTAATTGTTAAAAAAAAAACTCTCAGGTATCAAAATGCCAGTCCCACTTTTATGGGGAGAATAAAGTCTCAATAGATTTGTGTGTGTGTATCTAGATTTGTGTGTGCGTATCTAGATTTGTGTGTGTGTATCTAGATTTGTGTGTGTGTATCTAGATCTGTGTGTGTGTATCTAGATTTGTGTGTGTATATCTAGATTTGTGTGTATCTAGATTTGTGTGTGCGTATCTAGATTTGTGTGTGAGTACCTAGATTTGTGTGTGCGTATCTAGATTTGTGTGTGTGTAACTAGATTTGTGTGTGAGTATCTAGATTTGTGTGTGTGTATCTAGATTTGTGTGTGCGTTTCTAGATTTGTGTGTGAGTACCTAGATTTGTGTGTGCGTAACTAAAGATTTGTGTGTGCGTAACTAAAGATTTGTGTGTGCGCATCTATATCTATGTGTGTGTATAGATCTATGCATGTGTAACTCTTTATTTGTAACTTGTGTTTACATTTTTTTGTGTAACTTCAGCTCCTACACATACAAACCATTAAATACAAACACACAAATCAACTGGTACACATGGACAAAACTACATTACACACAGATCAGTTTACAAGTACAAAAACCCTTTTGAGACTCTTTTCACGCCTGACTGATTTGTGCGTAGATGGTGCATTCAATGCTGGGTGAAAGCTGGGAAATCTGAATTTTCTTCGGAGTTGGTCTAAACTTGTGTTGAAGGAGCAAACATGTTTTTCTGTGGAAAAATAGAATATCTCATGATCCTGTAGTTACAAAATATTAACCTAAATTTACTTTTTAATAATCTAAAATAGTTTATTTAGACATAAATGTGTTTACGTCACTACATACGTAATCAAAATAAGCCTCGATATGTGCTTAAAAAAACTCCCTGGATTACCCGACACGCTTTGAAGCGTCGACTCAAAGGAGCTTCCAGACTTTTCCAGACCAGACAATCAGTCTTTCAGTCCAGCTTGTCAGTTTACCAGACCTGTTGATTTCCCGTAAGTCCCTTTCTTTTATTCTGGAACCGCAGCGTGCTCTCGTTTCCCTTGGAGCTGCATGCTGCGGTTCCTGTATTAACTGCGTGTCTGTCCAAACCCAGTGCCAGTCACTCCGCGCTTGGGTCATAACAACACGCTTCATCCAAACTCTCGCTTCAGCCTGCTCAGTCCCAGCCAGATCCTGACACTTGGACTCTGATAGATGCAACAACAGCAACAGACTCAGGGGTTAGGAACAGTGTGCTGGTTATCAAATGTGGAACAATTCTGATGTGTTTTGTCAGATTTTTAAGGTCCAGAAAATTGAGCATAGGAGTTCAATTAAAGTTGTTTTGATCCACAACACGGGCTCAGTTCATACCAATCTGTTCCTGCTTCTGAGAAGATGGAAATATTTATGTGGCTAAATGTTCTGTTGCAGATTGTTACGTTCTGTAATCAGCTTGTGGTGGCGGGAGAAAAAACAGACACCATGCAGAATGTTATTGAATGAGCAAACATCACAGATAATGGTCTGTTACTTTAACCTTTACATGCATTTCATCATACCTTCTCTAAATCAAACATAAACTTGTTGGTTTAACCGAAAACTTTTAGTCTTTCATAATATTTTAATGTCAAATGGGTGAGGAGTGTTTCATTTAATGCAATAAAAGTTTCGTTTTAGTTTTCTGTAGTTTCTTTGACTGCAGGGATTATGGTTGTTTTATGTGCTTAGTGTCACAATAACACAGTGGTGCAGAAGCCGGATTAGGTTCTCACAGACTGTTTTTGCTTTATTCCTGTAAACATGAAGTCCAGACAACATTTTCTGTTGCAAAGATCCCATAAACATGAGTTCTCTTGGACGATGTTGGCACTCTGCTGCTTTGTTCATAACAAGAGGTGTCAGATCCTCTAAAAATATTTGCTTTGTCTGGACACACAGAGTCAATTTAACCCAAACAGTTGTCCAAAAATCTTTTAGATGTCTCGTTTAAATGCTCTGGGTAAACCAGCTGTCTGTGATTAGTGAGCATGTGCCGATTAACTTACACTGAAGAAGAGGCATTCATCAGTCTACTCTAAAGATTTATCTCTTTCTTGTACCAGTTTTTTTTTAGAGACAGGAGGCTTTCAGTCTGTCACACCTGAGTTTAATTTAAATAACTCAGAGTCACCACTTCTCAGTTTTAACTGAGCAGACATGAGGCTCCCATTGGAAAAGTACTGAAGTGATTCATGTTTCAGCTGTAGAGTTCTTTTAGAGCCTCTTCATGCTGGATCACTGCTCTCCATGATCTGTTAGAACGTGACAGGGTTGTGACTAATGGAAAACCTCCTTCAGTCTAAAGACAATCACTAAGCACAGTTTTATACACACACAATTAGTTCTCCTGCTTCTTTGCCTCTTGTCCTGATTCCTAGTTTTGTCTTGTGCCCAGATTCGTTTTCTCCACATGAATAACATCTTAGATTATATCTGCCTGCTGCTGCTTTTGCCTGGAACCAGACGTCCCACAAACACACGTATGCTGTGTTCGAATCCAGGGGTTTGGATGCTTGTGAGGACGTCGTGTACTCAATGGTCCACTGACATCGGGTCCTTCATCTACCGCTAAATCTGGAAATAAACGGCTCTGAAATAGGACAGCCTAGCATCATAAATCCCCGCCCCTAGATCCTGTCACGGAGCTCATTTGCTTTTGATTTATTAAACAGAATTTATTGGAAATAACTAACAATGCCTATAAACAAGTTTTTAATTTTACTTTAACCATAATTTTTTATCAACTTACATTTGAAAGTGTACTGCTCTGCTGTTCCTTCTGCCATCGCAAATTTATAGTACCATGGCTGCTGGGCAAACCATCCTGGGATAGCCTCTGCCAGCAAGGATCCACCTCAACCATCCTCGAAATTTGGGTGAAACGAGGACGCATGGATGAGTATACTTCGAATTCGGACAGCACTCGTCGCTTCGCTATGACGTCAATGGCCTCGAAATGCATCACAAGCATCCAGCCCCTGGATTCGAACACAGCCATTCCTATCAAGGAAGGGGACCAACTTGTCAGAGTTTGGATTTTCAATCCTTACATCAGAATACACATACTGTGTCACGACTGATTTCAGATCAAGCAACACAAAAGAAGGAAATTAAAATGAGTTCAATACTTTATTACCTACTTCTTGAGTTGGCTTTCTGCTGCCATCTCTTATGTTAAAGGTGGAATATGGAACATTTTAATAAAAATCTGTTTTTAAAAAATAATACCTTCGCAGGGCGTTTAGAGGTGTGCAAAATTAATGTACAGTTTTTCCTTTAAAAGCTATGTTTAAAAAATAATAATCAAAATTTTATTTTGACGGGCACGACACTGGGTTTATGTTTACATCTACCAGCCACTAAAGGGCACTGTTGCGGTAAAAAGACAGCTCGGCAAGGCGAGGCTGGGACTGTGTAAAATGGCAGAGTTGACAAGTCAAACAGCTGATTCTGAGCCTAGAAGATGTTCTAACGGTAAATGCTGTTGTAAAATAAACTTATTAGTAGAAATTAGTCCTTACCCTGTACGATTCATCACTGGACATGGTGCTGGCTGCTCACTTCACGTATCAGCAGTGAACCAACAACCCTATGCCTGGAAAATCTTTTCTGTTGTTGCAAAACCACCTCTAAACAGTAGATGTCACCAGAGTGTCCATGTTCCATATTCAACCTTTAACAGGTCACCAAGTTCCCTTGTTTTTAACACGTTTGCAGTGGTCTCTAGCATAAATAAATCCCTCTTGCTCTTGTTTCAGGAACTAGAAGCTATAGCCACAGTGGAGGTGAGATTCAAACGACAGGCTTTGGAGTCTTATTTTCTGATATTCGGTCATCTCACCTCTGATTGGCTAACAGTAATGTAATTCTACCACTGACTCCATTTGCTTTGCAACATTAGTCGTGTTTCCACAGTCAAAATTTCAGGGTAATTTCTGGGAGGGGGAAATTAAGCAGGAGATACAATGGTCCGGTCCTCTCAGCTGTTGTGTCTCCATACAAATTCAGCCCTTTCAGGACATTACACAGAGGTCAGCATATCGCGAATGCTTCGGCAGTGAGCGATGTCACTGATGAGAGCAAAAAGCATTCACAGCAACATTAATAAAAGTAAGTTTTATTCTGTCAAAGCACAGCATAATTTAATCCATTCAGAGGACGAGAGCTGCTGTGTGGTGTAAAATGTGGCATTCAATGACCAGAAGAAGCTCTGTTTTTTATGGCACTCTGTGAGACAACAAAGCCTCGTGAATTACGTTGTTACTGGGGAATTAGCCTTTCGCCGGCCCCGCCCCCAGAACGGCTATTGTCCAATCACACATCATAGCAACCGTTACTATCCGACAGCTCCAAACAAAATGATGAAGCTAAGCCTAATTTACTACTAAGCATTAGCCTCGATAGTAGTCGTGTCTCCTTCGTTTCCCTTCAGAACCTCCTCATCGAGCTCAACCAGCAAGCCAGCAAGCATGAGTGCTCCCCCCGCCGCGGCTGGGCGGAGGTCCGCCTCCCAGACTATCCAAGATCCTTTTAGATAAGACACACCGTGCCGGCAAATCAGCGTAATATTACCTCAACCGTGTGTCTTATAAACGCACATTAAGCCTTGGCGCAACAGCGGGTGGTGTCAAGATCACGTTATGAATTAATGCTGAGCTCCGGCCGGGAACTTTATTGAAAATAAAAGTAAACACGGGCATAAAAAGTTACATTTTATAAACTCAGCTGAGATGATAAACTGAGCGATGCAGAGCGCTGGGAGCTTTTCTCCGTTAGAGCTGCCTGCAACTCAGATCATCTGACAGCTGACATCTGACAGCTCACAGGGACACCGCGTCGCCGCCACCGCTCCTCGGATCCACGCGTCCCCGGACGCCGGACCTTCTCCCAAACTCCTTGTTCCCTGCTACGCTTCGCTCAGTGGAGCCGACACTAATGTATCCCTCCACTGCATACTGTAACCCTTTTTGCCTCTATCGGGATGATATTGAGGACGAATTGCTCCAAAAAATGTCGCTGACACGCATCTGTCTACATCTTTTCATCGCGGAAACCTGCGGAGCTGCAGTATTCGATCCACTTATTGTCGGAGTTGGCAACAGTAACTAAGGGGGGCGGGGCTCGGCGAAAGGTCAATTCCGTTGTGTTTTTCAGTGTTGGGAGTTTAGTAACGGAGGTTTTAAAGCAGCGCAATCTGCATGGCACAAAGTTCCCGTAAATTTACCATGAAGTTCTGATGTTGTTCTGATGAAGTTGATGTTTTATCTCCACAAATAACACAAGCCTGAAGGAGTTCTGCCGTGTTGTTGCCAATGCTTGGATGCAGACGTGGTAGTATCACTTTTAATTTATTCTTTGCAGAGATATTTCTTTTCACAGCACATATGTCTTTCTGTCCTCATTGCCAGGGAATTTGTGACACGTCTATCTTGCCCCACATGTGGCTGTGGCTGTTCTGGTAGGTGATGAGGCTGAGGAGGATGCTGGTGTGGATTAGTGATGTGCGAGTCATGAATGAATCGTTCAATACTCGAGAATCACTTTACTGACTCACGAATCACGTGTCACAATCCCAACTGACTCATTTACTGACTCGTCCCTGTTACTGTTAGCAAACTAATTTCATTAGTAGAGATATATCTAGCTTATCATTAAAATTGTGGAAAAAAATAACAGCCAGTTTCTTAATAAAAGCATTTTCTTACCTGCTCTGGCCTGGAAGCTCATTAGTTCCCAGTAGCATCGCTCTGCTAACAGCACTCACCCCCTCCCTTCCTGAAAGCTAGCTTAAAATGTCTGGTGCTAAATCGTAGCATGAACGAATCATTCAGTTCCTCCGTAGCGGGCCTCACTCAGAGTCACTCACCCCCTCCCTCGCGGGTTTCAGCTCAAACGAGTCACTCATTGGAGTGGAGGCTCGCAGTACCGCTAACCTGGCTCAGCTCATGAGTCATGACTCACGCTGCTCGCGGTACGGATCACTCACTACTCCCACCCGGGTTTCAGCTCATAGGAATCCCCCAGTGGAAGCTCGCGGTACTACAAGCTCACTCACCTCTCCCTCCTGGCTGTCAGCTGCAGAAACTCAGGCTGTTACAGGGGAAGAGTCGCTCCTTCACCTGAGCTGAACTTTGATAGTGTGACTGACGCCATATTCAGTCTACACCTTTTTCTTTTTGCAAAGATAATAAGCAAACTAAAGAAAAAATATAATATTTCAGTTCCACCACTATTTTAAAAAATGAATTTCAGTGTATAAAATTGATAGTTTTTTCAATCACTCATCTTAGCAGTAGGATTTACATAGAAAGAGGAGCAAATAAGTTTGAGTGAAAATGTAGATTTTTTTTTCACTCTGGGCAACTGACTCAGTGACGCAAATGACTCGAAAACCCGATTCATTTTGGTGAGTGACTCATTCAAACTTGATTCAGTAAAAAGAATCGAGTTTACCATCACTAGTGTGGATCCTTTTTGTGTTGTGAGTGGATAGAAGGTTAGTTGGGCTCTGCAGCTCTCTGACCAAGGTTGCAGAGGCTGGGTCTCAGGGGTCCCTTCCTTTTGCTCACTGTGAAGGACAAGGCCAATCTCCCCAGATATCCTTCTGCAATTCTTTATCCTGGTCAAGTTCCTTGTTGAATGTGGGTTCTCAACACATTGTATACAGACACACTGAGGATGTTGTCAAATACAACTTTAACCATCTCCTGGTCATCTGCTGGCAAATGCAGTCAGCAGAATAGTCCAGCACTTGCTTTATGTTCTTGTCATGTTTCCATCTTGTAAATGGGAAATGTGCACTCCACAAGTTCTCAACTCAAAGTTATACTGGCCTCACGCCCACTGAGCTGTCTTTGCAGGTTAGGAGAAAGTAAAGAAAAGTGAGGGTCGCATAAAGCTCCAATTATTGGGAGGGGAGCTGTCTGTTAGTGGGACCAATAAACAACCAACAAGGGCGACGAGACTCAAGTGAACAGGGGCTGGGGAGCAGAACATGACAAGATCTTTTTTTTTGTTACTGTCAGACTTAAAATAAATGTTCTGGCTTTGATTATTGTGTACTGAACATTTTGTTTGTGTTTATTGTGTGCAGTTATGTACATGGTGCTTTTTTCTGCTTTGATTTAATGTTGTACTGGAGATTTATGGGGAGTGTGTATGTGTGGGGGGGTTCTATTTTATTTATTTCATTTTTTGGTGATTATTTATTCATTATTATTATTATAGCTATTATTATTTTCTTCTCTCTTTCATTAATTGTATGTACTTACAACGGCCTTCTGCTGCTTTTCTGTTTAAGAGGACCCCCATGAAAATTTAAATAAATAAATAAATAAATAAATAAATAAATAAATAAATAAATAAATAAATAAATAAATATCTATACCCTTCCAGAGTAATGAGACAATGAGAGCAGCAGGTGAAGTGATGTGCCAACAAGATCCTACGGCACAAACCTGTAGGGGAGGTCAGGTGACCACCTGAATACACAGAACGATCAGGGTCTTCTAATAATAGAGTTTTCACTTCCCTAATGACGAAGCTGGGATCCATCAGCCTCAGCTAGTGAAAGATTGGTTCAGGAAGGATGAGACATCATTTATATTAAACCCACTAAGTCTCTTCTTATTGTGCATCATCATCATCATCATCATCACCATCATCTTTAATTGATTTTAGTGATAAAATGACTGAACCAAATGAAAACCCTCTTGTTAAATCACAAATGAACTGTGATTAAAAACNACTCTGTTTCTCTCTCTCTCTTTCTCTCTCTCCCTTTCTCTCTCTCTGTTTCTCTCTCTCTCTCTATCTATCTCTTTCTGTCTGTCTTCCTCCCTCCCTCACTATGCCTCCCTCTCTCTCTCTCTCTGTTTCTCTCTCTCTGTTTCTGTCTCTCTCTCTCTGTTTCTCTCTCTCTCTCTGTTTCTCTCTCACTCTGTTTCTCTCTCTCTTTTTCTCTCTCTCCCTTTCTCTCTCTGTTTCTCTCTCTCTATCTCTTTCTGTCTGTCTTCCTCCCTCCCTCACTATGCCTCCCTCTCTCTCTCTCTCTCTCTCTGTTTCTCTCTCTCTCTGTTTTTCTCTCTCTCTCTCTCTGTGTTTCTCTGTTTCTCTCTGTTTCTGTCTTTCTCTCTCTCTCTGTTTCTCTCTCTGTTTCTCTCTCTCTGTTTCTCTGTTTCTCTCTCTCTCTCTGTTTCGCTCTATCTGTTTATGTCTCTCTATCTCTCTCTCTCTGTCTCTNATATTACCTCAACCGTGTGTCTTATAAACGCACATTAAGCCTTGGCGCAACAGCGGGTGGTGTCAAGATCACGTTATGAATTAATGCTGAGCTCCGGCCGGGAACTTTATTGAAAATAAAAGTAAACACGGGCATAAAAAGTTACATTTTATAAACTCAGCTGAGATGATAAACTGAGCGATGCAGAGCGCTGGGAGCTTTTCTCCGTTAGAGCTGCCTGCAACTCAGATCATCTGACAGCTGACATCTGACAGCTCACAGGGACACCGCGTCGCCGCCACCGCTCCTCGGATCCACGCGTCCCCGGACGCCGGACCTTCTCCCAAACTCCTTGTTCCCTGCTACGCTTCGCTCAGTGGAGCCGACACTAATGTATCCCTCCACTGCATACTGTAACCCTTTTTGCCTCTATCGGGATGATATTGAGGACGAATTGCTCCAAAAAATGTCGCTGACACGCATCTGTCTACATCTTTTCATCGCGGAAACCTGCGGAGCTGCAGTATTCGATCCACTTATTGTCGGAGTTGGCAACAGTAACTAAGGGGGGCGGGGCTCGGCGAAAGGTCAATTCCGTTGTGTTTTTCAGTGTTGGGAGTTTAGTAACGGAGGTTTTAAAGCAGCGCAATCTGCATGGCACAAAGTTCCCGTAAATTTACCATGAAGTTCTGATGTTGTTCTGATGAAGTTGATGTTTTATCTCCACAAATAACACAAGCCTGAAGGAGTTCTGCCGTGTTGTTGCCAATGCTTGGATGCAGACGTGGTAGTATCACTTTTAATTTATTCTTTGCAGAGATATTTCTTTTCACAGCACATATGTCTTTCTGTCCTCATTGCCAGGGAATTTGTGACACGTCTATCTTGCCCCACATGTGGCTGTGGCTGTTCTGGTAGGTGATGAGGCTGAGGAGGATGCTGGTGTGGATTAGTGATGTGCGAGTCATGAATGAATCGTTCAATACTCGAGAATCACTTTACTGACTCACGAATCACGTGTCACAATCCCAACTGACTCATTTACTGACTCGTCCCTGTTACTGTTAGCAAACTAATTTCATTAGTAGAGATATATCTAGCTTATCATTAAAATTGTGGAAAAAAATAACAGCCAGTTTCTTAATAAAAGCATTTTCTTACCTGCTCTGGCCTGGAAGCTCATTAGTTCCCAGTAGCATCGCTCTGCTAACAGCACTCACCCCCTCCCTTCCTGAAAGCTAGCTTAAAATGTCTGGTGCTAAATCGTAGCATGAACGAATCATTCAGTTCCTCCGTAGCGGGCCTCACTCAGAGTCACTCACCCCCTCCCTCGCGGGTTTCAGCTCAAACGAGTCACTCATTGGAGTGGAGGCTCGCAGTACCGCTAACCTGGCTCAGCTCATGAGTCATGACTCACGCTGCTCGCGGTACGGATCACTCACTACTCCCACCCGGGTTTCAGCTCATAGGAATCCCCCAGTGGAAGCTCGCGGTACTACAAGCTCACTCACCTCTCCCTCCTGGCTGTCAGCTGCAGAAACTCAGGCTGTTACAGGGGAAGAGTCGCTCCTTCACCTGAGCTGAACTTTGATAGTGTGACTGACGCCATATTCAGTCTACACCTTTTTCTTTTTGCAAAGATAATAAGCAAACTAAAGAAAAAATATAATATTTCAGTTCCACCACTATTTTAAAAAATGAATTTCAGTGTATAAAATTGATAGTTTTTTCAATCACTCATCTTAGCAGTAGGATTTACATAGAAAGAGGAGCAAATAAGTTTGAGTGAAAATGTAGATTTTTTTTTCACTCTGGGCAACTGACTCAGTGACGCAAATGACTCGAAAACCCGATTCATTTTGGTGAGTGACTCATTCAAACTTGATTCAGTAAAAAGAATCGAGTTTACCATCACTAGTGTGGATCCTTTTTGTGTTGTGAGTGGATAGAAGGTTAGTTGGGCTCTGCAGCTCTCTGACCAAGGTTGCAGAGGCTGGGTCTCAGGGGTCCCTTCCTTTTGCTCACTGTGAAGGACAAGGCCAATCTCCCCAGATATCCTTCTGCAATTCTTTATCCTGGTCAAGTTCCTTGTTGAATGTGGGTTCTCAACACATTGTATACAGACACACTGAGGATGTTGTCAAATACAACTTTAACCATCTCCTGGTCATCTGCTGGCAAATGCAGTCAGCAGAATAGTCCAGCACTTGCTTTATGTTCTTGTCATGTTTCCATCTTGTAAATGGGAAATGTGCACTCCACAAGTTCTCAACTCAAAGTTATACTGGCCTCACGCCCACTGAGCTGTCTTTGCAGGTTAGGAGAAAGTAAAGAAAAGTGAGGGTCGCATAAAGCTCCAATTATTGGGAGGGGAGCTGTCTGTTAGTGGGACCAATAAACAACCAACAAGGGCGACGAGACTCAAGTGAACAGGGGCTGGGGAGCAGAACATGACAAGATCTTTTTTTTTGTTACTGTCAGACTTAAAATAAATGTTCTGGCTTTGATTATTGTGTACTGAACATTTTGTTTGTGTTTATTGTGTGCAGTTATGTACATGGTGCTTTTTTCTGCTTTGATTTAATGTTGTACTGGAGATTTATGGGGAGTGTGTATGTGTGGGGGGGTTCTATTTTATTTATTTCATTTTTTGGTGATTATTTATTCATTATTATTATTATAGCTATTATTATTTTCTTCTCTCTTTCATTAATTGTATGTACTTACAACGGCCTTCTGCTGCTTTTCTGTTTAAGAGGACCCCCATGAAAATTTAAATAAATAAATAAATAAATAAATAAATAAATAAATAAATAAATAAATAAATAAATAAATATCTATACCCTTCCAGAGTAATGAGACAATGAGAGCAGCAGGTGAAGTGATGTGCCAACAAGATCCTACGGCACAAACCTGTAGGGGAGGTCAGGTGACCACCTGAATACACAGAACGATCAGGGTCTTCTAATAATAGAGTTTTCACTTCCCTAATGACGAAGCTGGGATCCATCAGCCTCAGCTAGTGAAAGATTGGTTCAGGAAGGATGAGACATCATTTATATTAAACCCACTAAGTCTCTTCTTATTGTGCATCATCATCATCATCATCATCACCATCATCTTTAATTGATTTTAGTGATAAAATGACTGAACCAAATGAAAACCCTCTTGTTAAATCACAAATGAACTGTGATTAAAAACAGTTCTAGGAAAACTGAGTCCAGTTCCACCAGCCACACACAGACCTAATTACTACCAGATCTGTTAAATTAAGACATTGTGTCAAAAGAACCAGTCTGACTACATGAAGTAGGCCACAAGATCTCAAAAAGCAACATACCCTAAAGAAATTCTATAAAAAAAAGTAAAACAAAATAAAAAATGCCTGAACAAACTAACCCATGTCTAAAGCACTGCAGGCTTGTGTGGTAATGATTGAGGATTGTGATTGCAAAATAAAAAAGAGATGATGTGGCAACATTGGTATCCATCTGAGAGTTCCAAGGCCAACGCCTCTGCTAGCCAAGACACAAGCTTAATGAGCTGAACTGACTTCTCAGCAGGTATTCATAGGTAGTTTCAACTCGTTAAGCAACAATAGACAGCTACAGTTTACAAGCTTGACTCTCCCATATTTTGGTCAGAATTGACAAAGCTCCTCAGATGAGAAGCAAAACGTCTTCAAGAAAACTGTATTTTTCTTCTGATGCAATAATTTTCTACTTGTGTAAGGGAAATGTTAACTATATGTAAAAATCACATTTTACATTTTGGATCAATAAAACTCTACATTTATAATTGCTTTAATAACAATAATAATGGAAAATACCTAATTTAACACTGACAGTTTGAAATTGTGCCTCTCAGTATTAATAAAATAAAAAAACTCTGTATAATGTGCAGTAATATGACAAGAAATGACATCATACCATCAAAACATTAAAAGGTGTTACTCTTATAATACAAAGAGGTAAACTAAAGGTAAGAATTGTTTTCAGGTGTATTTATTAGAGTTTTCATTAGACTGATTTATCAAGGTGGGACACCAGAACGTTTCTCCTCAAAGACACCGCTAGAACACCGAAACGGCCGTACCAGCGCCAAGAAAAGAAAAATGATTAGACAACAAGATGCGCAGCGCGCTGGCCGTGTGTGAACTCGGTTCGGTTCGCTGAGCTGCGGCACCAGCAGTAATGTGCTGACTACTCCCACCCCGCCTCCGCTCGCTGCTAACAACATCGTAACACTTTTAAAACCAGGGGAAACCCCAGGTGTGTACTCACCAAGCAAATACTTTTCAGTCGGTCATATTTGATGCTTTTCCTTCCAGCCGCGGACATTTTATCCCTTCAGACATAATTTTTACCGGCATAAACATCTTATGTTTGCTTACCGCTAGCTTTTTCAAACAACAGCCAGCTCAGGACTCTGATTGGTTCTTTTCTCATTTAGTCCCGCCTGTTCTATTTGATGATTGGTTCTTTTTTCCGGTCGCCCATCTTTTCTGTTTTCTGATTGGATTTTCGTTTCTGTCAATTTTCGTTGTCGTTTCTTATTCATCAACGAAAATGTCGTCAATATTCGTCATTATTTAGTCTTTTTTGGCGTGTATATTTTTGTTTTCGTTTAGCTTTAGTCCGCAAAAATTCATTCGTCACGAAAAAAAAACAAAAATAATTCGTCAACGAAATTAACACTGATGCAAATCACTCTTTCTGTGATGCTGTGTGGGTCTCTACTGCCTCTACAGACTCTCCAAACATGAATAACCATCCATTGCTTTTTTTGTCAGTGTTTGGTTTCAGGAATCATTTGCTGCTGAGCTGTATGAAAATGTCCCTTATTATGACATCACTACTCCTCATCTATCGATGCTTAGGTTTCCGCTCTGGATTTGGAGGAGCAGCGGCTCTACTCTAAGCCCCCCCCCCCCCCCCCCCCCCCCCCCCCCCCCCCCCCCCTCCTGAAAGGGATGACAATGTCAAGAATAAAACAGCTGAAATCACTTTGTGTGAGAGGGACTTTGTCTAAAGAAGATAAGGTAAGATGAGATAAAATAAAATAGAATAAAATAAAATAGAATAAGATAAGATGAGATGAGATAAGATAAGGTAAGACTTTATTGATCCCACAACAGGGAAATTTGTTTGTTACCACAGCTCAGGACAGATGACAAGAGTACAAGAGTAACCAAGAAAAAAATATATATATAACAAGGCAAGACACTAGATACAAGAGTAGTTTCTATGTACACACATACACAATAAGCATTATAGTTTAGGGTTGTGAAAAAATGTACAATTAATAATAAATATCAGCCATACTACTACTGCAACTACTATTTACTGTCAAAGTAGTATATATCTATAAGTATAGGCATGCATATGTAAATGCAAATACATACATCCACACACGCTGTATATACATACATATAAATACACATAAACATGCACACGTCCACCTATATCACGTGCATTATGCATGAAGTGTTGACCGTAGTACTTCATAGACATGTTTTGTATCAACTATGGAACTATTATAACTTTTATAACAAAGGTATAACATGTCCCCTTTAAACTAACAATTAAAATAGACTTTTGTTTGTTTGTTGGAGCAGAGGTTGTAAACAAGTGGCATGTCTCCTCTACAGCTGATGTAGTGCTAAAAACATGATGTCAACAGGGTTCAACACAATCATTAAGCTAGGAGGGTGCTTGTGACCATCTGACAAGTGTCAGTTACAAAAATCTATTTATTTCTTTGGTTTTCTCTAATTGTAAGGCCTGTGTTAAAGGTCTGGTTCTCTAGCTGGTAAACGTTTTCAAATCTGCTCATATAGTCAGACAAAAATGCAGCAAACCTAAACTCATCCTAACTTTGTCAAACAGAATGGAATCTCAGATCTATGTGATTAATTGCCTGTAAAGTGTTCATAGGTGATTTGTTTACGTTATTATGGAGTTTTTGGGTGTAATATACACTGAAATAGATGGAGTGAAATGAGGTAGATGATCAGCTGCAGAACGCCCTAAAGAGAGCAACAGAGAGGAGATGGAGAAGAAACACTCAGTTTTAGTTCAATCAGCTCTGAGAATGTTTACTCTGTGTTAAGTGTGTGCAAGGATGCTGAAAATAAACTATCATCTTTGGTGTTTTGATTCAACATTTACATGGAGAACATTGATTTTATTTTAGCCGAGCTAAAAATGTGAGTTTATACAAACACAAGATGAAGCAGCCAATAATTTAGCATGGCCACATTTTATTTTGGGCAGTCGCATTAAAACTGTGTCCATGCATGCCAAGATCTTAATCTGTCATTTTAAAACAGAAACTGTATCAAAATGGACATTTTGACACATTGTTTCTACTTTCAAGGGTGAACAATCCATCTTTGTAAATTTGCATATAGAAATAGAAAAATGCTCAGATGGACAGATTTACATAATTTACACCACAAATGGTCATCAACACTTACAAGAACTATTCCTGTTTGTTCACACGTTTTACTACAGCTCTGAGTTTTTAGAGCTCCAAGTTTTTGAGTTACCAGTAACACATTCTTCTAATAATATCAGGAGTGTTCCATCAAACAGCCTCAGTGGTATGAACTTTCCCAAAACCTGACTTCAGACGATCTGTCACTTTATGTATATATATGTATATATCATCAGAAGATGGGTCCACTGTGGTCATAAAGGGATGGACATGGCCAGCAACAATACTCAGGTAGGCTGTTGTGATTAAACCAGGCTCAGGTGGTACTGAGGGGTCCAAAGTGGGACAAGAACATCTCCCCACACAGTAAACCACCAGCATCAGCCTGAATCATTGACACAGGGTAGGATGGATCCATGTTTTCATGTTGGTGACGTCAAATTCTGACCTGATCGTCTGAATGTTGCGGCTGAAATCCAGACTCATCAGACCAGGAAAGGTTTTCCAGTCTCTTCTGGTCCAGATCTGGTGGCCCTGTGTGACAGGAGGGACACCTGGTGTGGTTTTCTGCTGCTAAATGCATTTAGTTGCATCCATGTGATTAGCTAATTACCGTGCATGTTAACAAGCAAATTAGTAGGTGTACCTAATAAAATGACCAGTGAATGTATATGCAGTGCTTGATGGGACCATCATGATGGTGTTATGTGTACTAAGTTAGGACAGAAAACCAGGAGTATAAGTACTGTGGTGGGGGGGGGATTGTTGTAATGAGTAACATGGGTGGATGAGCAGATTAATTGTAGCTATCAAGGAGCTGAGAAACTGGAGAGCTGAGTTAAACAACAAACTGTGAAGTGAGGAGGAAGTAAACTGAAACACACACACAACACCTAGCCAACCTTTCTGAAACTAAAAGCTAGATTTTGGTACGAGAAATCTGGCAAACCCATTAATCATCCTTCAAAGTGAACTCCTCAAACTGAGAGCAGGTTAGATCCACAGTCATTTACTGTGATGAATGTCCCCGAGTCTGAGGTTCCTTTTTATACGTATATAAAGACACATCCAGAGTTTACTCATCCTAGACTTACTTTTCTTTAGATCCAGAGGTCAGGATGAAAAGCAGTATCTTGTTGTCCTGTCATTAGGTTTACCCCTGCATGCTGTGTCACAGACAGGTGACTGGATGTGATAACAGCTGGGATTGGTTTCACTTTGGACATCAGTGCTGCTGCGTGAGAAAAACAACCTGCAGGTCAGCAAATAGAAGAGTTTATGGGTTGTGAAGTTACTTTTGGAGGTGTTTGCTCATCACTGGAACTCTGCTGTCATAGAAAACACTTTTTTCAGACATGATGTTGAAGACAACTTTTAAAAATGAGTGTCATTGCATTGGCATCTTAGCTTGTGTCCTCATGTGATTCAGTGAAAAAAAGACCACAAAAACAAAACTGTGCTCACTGACAATAAAATAGGAAGTCAGAAATGAGATTTTCTCTGGGGCCAGTGGAAACGTAATGAGCTGTGCTCCAACACTTTTGTGTCAACTCCCCACAAGAGACAAACTTGTAGCAATTAACTGGACCTAGTTATTTTTGTCTGCATGCATTGTTTAATCCATGCCTTAAAGCAAACATAAACAAGAGAGAGGCTTTTTGTTGAACAAAGATGGGGGCCATGCACGGAAGAATTCATTTTGTTGTTGTTGTTGGACATGTTTGTGGTAAACGTGAAAATATTACAGAAGTCATTTCCTATTTTAGGTTTTTCTGTTCTAACCACGACAGCAGCAGTTCCTTTTCACAGAGCATCCGTTCACTAACTGTACTCATGCTACGGACAGTAAAAATGTTTGGATCAGAATTTTTCTGTTTTAATTGTTGTCATTAAAGGGAACAGTGCAAATGCTTGTATTCTGTTTCTGCGTTGCTTTACTCTGTTCTTCTTTCATTCAAACCTGCCTAGTGTTCAGGAAAGCCTGACTAAATCATCATCACGCTCACATCTCTGTGTGTTGCCTTGACAGCAAGCACAGATCTGCAGCTTCACACAGCTACTGTCAGACTACGGCTGTGTTTAAAGCCCCAGTGTGTAATATTTTTACCTGTTTACTACCAAATTCTGTGTATCCAGTGCACAAACGTGTCCTTTTTCATTAACATCAATTCTAAATATTCCTCTCAGCTTCAAATTTTACATTTTTAATACATAAATTGTGGTCGACGCTCCATGGTCATCCTCCATCTTAAAATACGGTAGCTGGGGTAGCAGGGGGGGGGGCTACGCGTGGCATTATGCATTATGACTGAGCACTCATTAAAAAATGTTTTTTACCTGCTTGAGTAGTTATATGCTTTGTGTGGGTTAGGCTACAGGGATTGGAAATAAATCAATCTCATGGTTTTTATAAAAAAACGAACCAGATGGCTGGAGTGAACGCTGGAGGTGTTGCCTTTTTGAGTGGGCCACCGTAGCTGCAATACTTACTCTGAACTGCATGGCGCTAAAGAGTCGCAATTTTTACCATGATTTCTATGATTTTCCCACATAGCACCTTTAACAATGAAGGCTGTCAGCAGGAAAAAATATATCTGACACTTCACATGCTGTCTTTTTCAGAGGGAAGTGAGAGCGTACAACTCGAGATTACAAACATCTGAGTCTCTTAATCTGTGTCATCTGTTCTGTCATCATCGGCGCCCTTGGTTCGCCGAAACTTAACATGATGGTTACAATGATGGCTCTGGGTCAGTTTGTTCTCCTAACAGGTTTTTGCATCTGTGTTTGCATCTTTGTTCACCTTGTACTTGTAATTTGGTGGTTGTAAAAATAATCCACAACTTTTCAAAACTCACCTTGGACAGGTTTATGAGTGGAGGTGACACTGAAGTACACTTTTAAAGTGAATGGGCTACCACAGTGTTGATTCATATTCATATTATTTCAAAATTTATTCTGAAAATGTACAAACATGCTTAATTTTATTGCAATTGAAAAAAAAAACTAAATTTTTGAGAGAGTGGGGTAGCAGATTTAAAGAGGTCCTAAAATGCAGTCAATCAACAATCTAAAACAGCTCTGAGCCTCTAAAAAGCATCAGAAATGTTCTTTAGGCTTTCCTCTGTCCCAGGAGCCCTGATCCAGGCCATTCTAAACCCCCTAAACCAGCCTTGCTGTGAAAAGAGCTGTTAACCCCTCCCACTCAGCCAGGACATGAATATGATAATGAGCGTCTTGCTGATTGGTTGGTTTCCCCAGAAGGCCTCAGACACTGGAGACATGCAGGTTTGAGGAGGAGGGGCAGAAACCCTACATTCCAAATTTCTGAATATTTTCTTTTCTGTTTTTAAATGTAAAACACAATAAAAGTTTAATCATTCAATTTTTTGTACATATTTCAACTATAATGTTTGCTTTCCCAAATGTTTCAGATTTTTCCATCAAGAAGCAGACGTCATTTACTACCACGTTACTACTGTTGATCATATATTCTAGATGCAAAGGAACAAGGAAATGAAATTTCTCACAGCTTTTATGACAAAACAGGAGGAGCAGAGCCAGTTTGGATGGGATCTATAAGTCTTCACTGATCCATTTAATACTTTTGTCAACAGGAAAGAGCTCATACTTACAGCTTGTTTAATCGAGGCTTAATATGAAATGTTTCGCCTTGTAATATATCTAAAATGTTATTTTTCTCATGGGCTTCATAAAAGCTAAAAACACAAATCATGTCTCAATGAATACCATTATCACTGTTTGTAATGTTCGGTTTGAGAAAAGTTCCGACCCAAGTTACCCACGTTTATTACCACAGACCTTTTTTTAAACACCATGAGAATCTCCTCCAGCCTCCTTCTAGGCTGTGCAGCGTCCATCTCTGATGATCTCTGAATAAGAATGCATAAATATAGTTAAATATAATAGTTAATGCAGCTTTAAAATGGTTTGTGCAGAAAAAATTAGCTGCGCAGTTAAAACTTTTAAACCATTTATCACAGGAGGTGGTACAAAATTACCCATCAGTTACAACAGTGGATTGTTTAGTTTGATCTAAACTCTTTGGGCCCCACCGACACCGCTCTGGATAGTTTTAGAAACAATCAAAGAATTTCTAATTACATTTTTACACATTTATTAAGAATTTTACAAAAAGAAAAAAGACTTCTGTTGCATTACTGACACTTCTTCGATTAAGTCCTTCAGTTGGAACAAAATGAGTTTTGACTTTACGTTGTTTTGTAATATAAGTAGAATAATTCTGTGTGATCTTAACACACATTAGATAAGCAGAGGACACGTTCACGCTTCCTTTTGATCAAACATTTAGACGAGAACTACAACAAGTGAGAACAAAGAGTGCTGTTAGAAATCCCCAGAGCTCGGCCAGAATAAACACAGACACAACAGGAGCTGAACGATGGCCTCCCTTGTTCGTTGTCACTCCCTCTCTGCTCTTACAGGAAAGGTTGACGGGTGAGGAGGTGATAAAACAGAACAAGACGTGCAAAGTGCATCTTCAGGGATTTTATGCGCTTATGATTAATGAAATTGTTGTGGAAGAAACAGACAGCAATTTGTCCAAATGCCTTTTTAGTAATGGCTTTTTAATATGCCGGGCTCCAAAGAGCAAAAACAAAATTTAGATGCTACACATGACAGAAAAAACATTTAGGTTGTGGAGTAATAATATTCTGTTTGATTCATGTTAATGTAAAAGCTTTTGTTCATTTATATCTGTGCAGGCTCCTGCCTCGAACAGGAAACTCTCTTTAGGAAGCCAACGTCTCTTAAATAAAACGACCTGACTTTGCCTAATTGAGATGCCGCATGCATCTGTGAGAAACTCTGTCACCCCCGTTGGAGTTGAAGCCAAGAGAGCTGCACAGGAGCAGCCACAGCGTCTCCGAGGAGACGGGAGTGTGAGTGTAAAGCAGATCTCTCATGTTTCTGACCAGTCTGCAGGGTGCAGCACAATGCAGCGGTGCTGACAGGTCAGTTACATCGCCGGGGGGGTGGGGGGTAGCGTCACTCATAGTTTATTCATGCTGCGACCTTGGCGGATCCACTGTACAATAAACCCATAAATCAGATTTGGGAGGGGGTTTACTATGCATGGTTAGTCTTGGCTGGGTGGCAAGCTGTAAATCATTCGCTCTGACTAAATATATTTGACAACTATTTTAAGTTTTGAACAGAGAGAGGAAGATGTGGGGGGGTCCGTACACTTTAAAATAGTGCTTTTTTGTAAGTAAGCAACAATAAAGCCATATAAAGTCCTTTATAATAACAATGTCTTAACCACACACAGGAAACCGGGGGGGAGGTTTAGCAGAATAAAGTCCAACATTCAGATGTTTGTTTATTAAATTCAAATGAACAGTTCTGTATTTCATACACAATAATCACTTCACACAGCGGTTTTATAAAAAAAGTCTAAAAACAGACATTTTATCTTCCAGAATGGATTAAAACCTAAACATTTGTATGTTTAAGATAAGTCAGTCAATTTACACAGAAACAATCTCATCTGAATAGTTTAAATAAAACTGATAAACAAGCGCACTCGGTCGCAAGTCTGCAAGTCTGATTTCTGCCACACCGCAGCTCTTTAAAGCAGGGGTGTTCAATTCTGGTCCTGGAGGGCCAGTATCCAGCACGTTTTAGTGGTTTCTCTGCTCCTACACACTTGGGCCCAATCCCAATACTCGCACTCGCACCCTTCAATTGTGCGTTTCCAGTCAGAAGTGCGAGTGCGTAGGGTGTCCCAATTCCCAAGTGTGGAAGTTGACCACGCCCATTTTGCACCCTTAATCCGCACTTCGCACAAGTACCGCAGCAATGTGGACTTCGGGCAAGGGTATTACCCACAATCCATTGCTGCGTGGGAATTTTGAGAAGAAGGCGGAGCAATGGCTCAAGTGCCTTTTCTGAAAACATGTATTTTCAAGTGAAAGAAGTTAATTTTAAGACGATTAATGATATTTATTCATGCTCTGAATGTTTTAGACTAAGATATAAATGTGGACAGCAATTCATTAAAATTTAGTCAAATAATTGTTTGTTTGACAGTTATTAATAAAGATTTTTAAAAAAAGCACAAACAGCGACCCAGCATGCGTCGCCGTCGATAACACAATGCTCCCTGTTCCAATTCGGCAATTATTTGCACACTTGTGTACTACGCACTCGAAGCCTTGCTGCGCACTTCCTCTAAGTGCACTTCACAGAAGGGTGTAGGGCGCAGTGCGAGTACTGAAATTGGGCCTCAGTTGAATCACCTGTGCAGCAGCTCATCAGGCTCTGCAGAAGTCTGTTAATTACCTGCTGATTGAAATCAGGTGTGTTGAAACAGAGTTAAAACTAAAACATGCTGGATCCCAGAATAGAATACCCCTGCTTTAAAGCATTACATAACCAAATACATGTTTTTATGAATTATGACTACATAAATCTGCACAGGAACTGGAACAACAAACGAATATTCACACTGCTTTTCTTTAATAAACACTTTTTAACTGTCCATTGCAAAGTTACAGTTTTTATGATAAAAAACAGATTTTTTAAAGGCTTTTTCATTAACCTTTAAATAAAAATAAACACATTTGATCAGGAAAACTTTAAAGCACCCATACGTTTGGAAAAAAAGAAAAGATTGAGTTTAATCTATTTTAGAGAAGTAAAATAAAACTCATGACGTTAGGGCCACAGAATTACTAGAATGTCACTAAAACTCCCCTCAGGTGAGTTTTTATGAGTTGTTTTGATTTATTTGACTTCCCCTGGCTCATTTTCTTCTGTTCATTTCCTAATTGCATTCACTCATGCAGACCGATTTCCTTCCCTTCTTTGTTTGGGTTTCCCATTTGAATCCAATAATCAGGAATCACTGGCTGAAGATGGATGATGTTCTGTGCAGATGCACAGCAGAAAGTACAACAAATATCCAGCTCGTGTGTGCATATGCAACATTCCTGACATTCCTTGAGTAGGTAAATGAATGGAAAGCAGATTCCTTCTCTGACCTGGACTCCAAAAAGCAGCTAACTGTGATGTGAGACCAGTAAAAACGTTGAACAATAACAACGTTTGAGTGGTGTTTTAAATCACGGTGAGACGTCGCTTCTTATCATTTCCTAACACAAACTCTGGGGTGGTTCTGAGTCGTTATCAGAAGTCCGTTTTATGAGGAAACTGTCATGAAAGGAATTTTTACCACTTTTAATATCCTTACAAACACCTTTAAGGAGGAAGGAAGAGACAATAGTTGTTATTAATCAGCAGCTCCAACCAGCTTCAGCATGGACATCTCCTTTCATCTCTCACATTAAACAGGTCCTGAGATAAATACTGAACCCATATATGTGGTGTCAGAACATCTGGTGTTTAACCACAAACACAGCAAAAGTGCTCATGCGGGACAAAGTCTCATGTTGATTCTTCAAACTGAGTCCAAAGGCTGAGAGGCAGCAGGTCAGGCGTCAATCAGAGGCCACGTGCAGACATGACCGCCTTACAGCAGGCAGATAAATCTATGTGATGTCCTTAAAAACACACTGCTTAGGTTTTAGGTCTGATAAATCTACTTTTTAGTGTTCTCTGAATGTTTTGTCACTGTTCTACAATAAGTTGTGTTTTACTTGTAATGTATTGCTCTATTTATTTGATTATTTTACAGTTTTACTGATGTTTTGTTTTAATTACACAATGCTTTATATATATATATATATATATATATATATATATATATATATATATATATATATATATATATATATATATATATATATATATATATATATTAGGGGTTGGACTCGATTAAAAAAATGAATCTAATTAATTAGAAGCTTTGTAATTAATTAATCTTGATTAATCTCATTTTAACCGTTCAAGAAAATTTGCCCCGAAAGCAATTTTTTCAAATTAAAAATGAGACAGAGAATCAAACAATAGTCATTGACATTATTATTGTAATTTCTAATCTTTTAATTTCTAAAAAAATGCTTTTAAATTGTATTTCAATTCAAAACAGGAAAAAAAATAAATATGTGAAGAGGGGATTTCTGATCACTCATGTGATTGTAGTTTTAGTTGTATTTGGAGCACATAATAAAGGTTTACATGGTCTTGTAGCCAAGGCTCTGAGCTTTCTTTAGAGGTGCAGCTTGACTAGATTGATATTTAGGGCATGGATTTTGCTGCTAAACTTCAACATCCCCCAATTGGGAGACCCTCGGGCTTAAAGGGTTAAATGCGTTATTTCTTTCTAATTAATTAATCATAATTAACGTGTTAAATTCCCACCCCTAATACATATATATATATATATATATATATATATATATATATATATATATATATATATATATATATATATATATATATATATCTGTATGAAAACAGGAAATTGGAGAAGGAACCTTAAATGTAATTCTTTATAATCAGATCAGCTAGAAGCAGTGATTTGATGAGAATTCTTTTTAAGGTCGGCATGTCCTTATTTAGTTTGTTGTTTTAAAAAAGTTTCATTAAATGTGAGTACGAATGATGCCAGAATTAGATGGATGAAGTGATAAACTGTGATGATGAAGACAGCTTGATGTCACTGTAATATGCTTGTTAGAGTTTGTTTTTCATTTTAGGAGAATGGTGGTTATTTTCTTCTAAAGAACTCAGGTCACAGTAGAGTTGCAGACTGTCTCGTACTTTTAAGGTTTCTAAAAACCACTCTCTGTTGAAATGAGAGTATTTCTACATTTCTTTTCTACTTTAAATAAGAAGTTATTTTCCTTTGGAACCAGAAGTAAAAGAACCTGTAGAACGTGTTACATCAGCTGGTAGTCCTGCGTGAACATGTGCTCCTGAAATGTTCTCATGAACTCTGACACCAGCAGCGTTTAGCTCTGTGGGCTCGTGGATCGGCGAGGCTTTGTCTTACATTTGTGCTGACAGGAAAAAACACTGATAGAA
Source organism: Aphyosemion australe (assembly GCA_006937985.1). NCBI lineage: Eukaryota > Metazoa > Chordata > Actinopteri > Cyprinodontiformes > Nothobranchiidae > Aphyosemion > Aphyosemion australe. The sequence continues at coordinate 870,835 of SSNS01000240.1, read as the reverse complement.
GCTGTAGGCGATAAGCCGCCAACAGGACACTTTACTTCTATTTTAGGTGAGGCTTCATAGCGATCCTTATTGAATTGCTTGGAGTAACATTTCTCAAGCTGGTCCCCATGCTTATGGTTTTCTCAGCATCTCACTGTGCCGTGTCAGTTTCAGGGGTGGCCAGGCCATGTGAGAAATGAAAAGAGGACTTTCTTTTCCCAGAGGACAGAAGGAGCTGGATCTGGATCAACCCTGGGTCAGGAGAGATTCTTCTCCTCTGTATAATATACTTCCTTTAAGCACATGTTTATGTCTGTGCATGTTTTCTACATCTAAAGTGTTTTTGTGTTGCTTCACGTTGCCTCAGCATGGACACCCTTCCCCCGTCATCATACCTTTGCATATTTAGTTTTAAATCATAATGTGGTACCAAGTCCACAGGGTAGATGTCTGAGGAGCATCAAGTGGTAAGTCAGTGACCCAGAAATGATTATGTGTGGGAACAAACTTCAGCAAACTGGATGTCCCATAATGATCCTGCATTGAGTAATAGTAACAGGATTCATGGCAGCGTCCCAACACTCTGGATGTGGGAGGACTAACAGAAGAAAACACTGGGAATGTTCAGAATGACTCTGCTGTGTGTGAAGAGTACATGATGCATTTCTGTCTGGGTCAGATTGTGTTTTATTAAGCTCTGCCCTGCAGCATCATCTCCATCCCTGTTTATGTTTGATTCTTTGTCTCACTTTGACCTCATTTCCTGTCCTTCTTCACACTTCCTAATCCTATTCAGGCTGAAACTATCCCCACATCCACTTTAATCTTCTCCGTCTTTCCCTCCCTGGGTTTTTTTTTTTTTACTTCCAGGGGTGTTTGGGGGCGTTTCCGCTCCCAAACTCACCCTGAGATCTAGTCTCCCCAGTGGGATATTAATAGTAGAGTGGAGTGGGACGATGAGATTTACTCCCGAGAGGGACGAGGGTGGGAAGTAAGAAATGGGGGGAAAAGGGCCAAATCTCCACGTTGACCAGAAGTTGTAAATCCATCCTACATGAGCTGCAAACACACACTAACATCACAGCTTGGACTAAACCAGACTCCCAGGTATTTACAACATAAAAGAAATCTGTTTCTTTTGCCACATCGTCTCTAAAATAACTGAACTGTAAATTAAGAATTGGAGTAAAAACCTTTATAAATATTTGACCTCATCATTAGTTTTACCCAATAAAATCAAACTTTAAAAATGATTTTTGGGCTGTAAAGGTGATTTTAAACAGATTTGAAATGGATTTGGAGGGATTGAATTTCCACTCACATTATGATTTAAACGTTGTAGAGAATAATTATCTTGCACCTCACCGTGCGTGCACGCTACCCACCAGCTTTTGTGACAAACTATACCAGCAATCAGCTTATTGTTCACGTTTATTATAAATAGCATCACCCGTTCGGCCTACTTTCATTTACGTAATATTAATCGTCTCCGTCCCTCCCTCACCAACACTGACACTGCGATTAATGCTCTGGTCACTTCCCGCCTCGACTACTGTAACGCACTACTCTCCGGCTTGCCACAAAAACTACTCCACAATTACAATTGGTACAGAATTCAGCAGCCCGTATCATCTCTAGAACACCGTCTTCACACCATATCACACCGGTTCTCAAGCAGCTGCATTGGCTTCCATTCCACTTTCGTATTGAGTTTAGAATTCTTCTGTTAACATTCAAAGCCCTCAATAACTTGGTGCCTCTTCAGACGGCCTCCTCATCATTCCACACACCCGTCTAGCCACCAGGGATTCAGGTCATTCGGTTCATCTGCACCGCGGCTCTGGAATAAACTTCCACTGGGTATCCGTACGGCTTCATCTATCCAAACATTCAAATCGCTTCTTAAAACTCACTTATTCAGCCGTGCATACGCCACTTGATCCTTTTTTTTGGGCGTTGTCTTATTGGCCCTTATTTATTTATTTTTTAAACCTGCTCTTAATTTGTTTTTATGCATTGTTCTGTTGTTGATGCTAATTGTTCTTATCTTTAATTGATTTGTTTATATTGATTTTAAACTTTGGTACTTGTGTTCATGTTTTATGTTCAGCGACCTTGAGAGTCTTGAAAGGCGCTTATAAATAAAATTTAGTATTATTATTATTATTATTATTATTATTATTATTTAGACACTTTTTATTTCATATTGACTTAATGTTTATGTAGCACTAGAAATTGAGAAGTTCATAATACATTATTGACCACTTCAAGTTCAGTTTTATGATCACTTCCAAACCCTTTAATCAATTACTACGTATAATTAGATTTTCAAAAGTATATGAATTGTAAAAATAAAAACATGAGGTTCACCAGAGTATATGTTTTAGATGTTTTATATACGTATTATAAGATTAGGACTTAAAGGAGACATATTATGACTTTTTTCTGAAGTTATAATAGTCCTATGATCTTTAAAAACATGAAGATCTTTTTACTGAATCACCTCTCACGATTTCAGCAGTTTTACTTTTGACAGTTTCACGAGCGAGTAACACCTAAATCAACTTTTTTTATGCTGTATAGATGAGTGTCTAATAGTGCTGCAGACACGTATAATCATAGTTTGGGCAGTTTAGTGCAACTTACTTAAAATTTAATATTACAGGCGAAAACCGTAAATATATCTCCATCTTCAGGTTAAAACTCTGCTCCACACTGATCTAGAATCAGCCCCAGCTGATTGCTGTAGAGCTGCAGGGTGACGTCTCTACGTGCTACTTGGCTGCGCTGCACTGGACTCCAGCTGAGTCTCAGCCGCACCTCCACCTGGTGCAACCACTCACCTGTCGATATGACACGTTAGGGCTCAGAGCCGCTCGCCTCCTTGAAAAAAACCTTCTCCTCCCCCTTTTTTCTGGTGATCGTGGTGGACAGGAAATCCTCCAGCCTGCTGGTGCTTCTGAGTCTGCTTGTTCTCCTGAGCGATGAGTCTGCTTCTTTGTGTGCTCATGTGCACGCGCGAGTGCGCATGCGCTTGTAAACGACTCGTTTTGCTGTCTGAGAAACTCCAAGGGTGCACATGGGGTGGTTGAGGGATGTGCTGTCAATCACTGCCTCAGTGCTGCTCTCTGGGTCCTCCAGGTGACGCCTATTTTCCAGGTATTTTTCTAACAGGAAGTCTGCTTGGAATAAGTCTCCACCCATGGTGTTACTCATCCTTTCAGTACCTTCCAGAATGAGCTGTTTGAGGGCTCTGGAGCTGGCCACGCCCACCCATCCCTGCTCAGGCTGCTATGAGCTGAGAAGCATTGATAGCTGGGAGGGGTTCACAGTAGAGCTACTGCTCCTCCTGCAGCAGCTCTCTTGCATGTTAGAGGTGGTTCTGTTCTACTTTTCCTGTTTTTGATCTCAAACAGGGACTTTTTGAAATGACATAAAACCAAACATTGACAGAAAACAGATGGATCAGTTTTTCCTCACATTTGGAGTTTTTATGGAGGCAGTAGAGACCCACAGGGCAACTCACAAGGATGCAAAAGGTGAGTTTTGCATGAAGAAAACGGTCACTGATTATTTGAAAAAGTAAGAATTTAATTTGGGGAAAGCAAAACTAGAGTCACTGCCTTGTTTTAGCTTGTTTCGCTCAGTGAAACTTAAATTTTAATTCTTTAATTGGTAATGCACTCATACAGATGAGAGATGTGTTCTCCCTACATTTTGATTTGATGCTGTAAATAATGCAGCTCAAATGTCTTAACTGGTCTGAAAATGTTCTGAGTACAATGTTAAGCACTCCCTGGAAGATCTCGCCACCTCATGGCACATCAGCAGCACTAGGGGCGGGAATTGATAAGTTTTTATCAATATCAATGGCATTGTCAATTCTCTTATCAATTCCCTAGTAGTTCAATAGGTGGCAAAAAATGAATTACACACGGTTTCCTGCATTATAACTGTCAGTTTATTAATGATAAATAATGAATTGTACCTGGCATCAGTTGGAAAGATCTTTCCAAATGTTCTCCTTTATGCTTCTTGTGAAGTCAGAGTCATCTTCTTGCTGTAGTTTTTGCAAAATGGGCAAAATCTCACCACAGGTCTGACTTTAGTTGCAGGAGTCTGCTAGTGTGGAGGTGTGTGTATAAGGTAAATGACACTAACATGATAGGCAGTGTTAGCTGATTACCTGCAGTATTAACAGGAGAGGACGTGCAAACGTCACCGCTGCTGCTGCGTATAAATCCATTAGTCTGGAGCGGGTCAAAAACACACAATTCACTTTAAATGATCACATATTTGTGCACAAATGCTTTTGCATATTCGTAGTGTTTCCTCTCTTTGATGAAATATCTACTTTGCAAGTATTGCAAGTTGCCCTGTTGTCATCCTTTCTCGTGAACCTTTGAGCATTTGTGCTGCTTAGGCGCCATGTTTCCTGCTCAGTAAATGCGTAAGCTACGCAACGTGCATGGTGACATCATTTGTGCCACCTAGATAAGGGAATTGTTTGCAAAAATGGCAAATGATTCATAGGAACTGAAACAGGAACCGGTTCTCAACAAGAACTGGTTTTCGATTGCCACCCTTAAGCAGGACCCAAAACCTCATAAAAGACTCCTCCCAGCCCAGTCACCACCTCTTTGAACTCCTGCCATCCGACAGGAGCTACAAAACCAAGAACCAGCTTCTTCTCCACAGCAATCAGGACAATAAATAAACTACAACTCTGCTACAGCCATTACAACAAAATCTCAGTCATCAGTGATGTAAATCCATTATCATTTGAATAATGTTGCTGCTACTGTAAAGATGCATTAGTATTAGGGGTGGGACTTGATTAAAACAGTCATCTAATTAATTAGAGGCTTTGTAATTAATTAATCTTAATTAATCGCATTTTAATCGCTCAAGAAAATTTGCCTGAAAGCAATTTTTTAAATTAAAAATAATGAGGCAGACGATCAAACAATAGACATGTATATTATTATTGTAAACTCAAGCTTTCCATTAAAAAAAAAGATTTTTAATTATTCATATAGCATTGTGTTATATGAAACAAGACCCCAATCAACTAAAATGTATAATTGCCAATAGAAAGCACCTGCAAAGGGTTCCTGAGCCTTTAAAAGATCTCTCTGTCTAGTTGAATTACTGAAATAAACGAACTTTTGCACCATATTCTCATTTTTCCAGTTTCACTTGTTTGTGTAATTGGGTGTTTTATTTTATTAACTTTAACTTCAAACAAACTGTTTCTGAAGTTAAAGTCGTTCTAACTGAAGTTATTGTAAGGTCACATGATTTGGTAGCAGCTATCACAGAGTGGCCGTCTACCGCGCCGCACAACTACAGACGCAACAGAACTCACCACTGCCCCCTAGAGTCACAAAATGTGAAGGGTTGCAGAATTTGGTGTAACACTGGAAACTCGTGCAAATTAAGGTTCCGCCTGCTTGAAATTCAAGCTGTGATTAAATGTGTTAATTTATTTTAACGCGTCATTTTTTTCTAATTAATTAATCATAATTAACGCGTTAAAGTCCCACCCCTAATTTGTATGTGTGTATTTTTATATCTATCTTTCCCTTTTTTATATCTTGTGTTTCTTTAATGCCGATTATATACAGTTTGAGTGCATTCTCATGCAGTGAAACGCTTTCTGATTCTGAGTCAGTCTACATGTTATGATTTAGCACATCATTTCATCTTGTATCACATAAAAAAGAAAAGTTTTCTTTATATTCTGAAGACACATTTTCACTAAAATAGCAAACATTACAATTCTATTTTTACTCCTATCAGATTAAACCTGCATCAGACCTCTTGTTGTGACATTTATTGTTATTTTTACACATCGGAAATTTCACTGTGCAGGAAAATATCAGCTGCTTGATCAGTGAGGATGTTTAAAATCTCACTTGACTTTCAACCAGCAGGCTTGTGTTTGCATCCTGTTATTTGACCGTCGTCACACTGTGTTTACACGGTTGTGGACCATTTTTAGTTTTCATTCAATAAGTGGCTGGTTTTCTTAACCTAACTCCACTTCCTAAGGTTAAAACAACACAGTGGCAGGAAGTACACAGCTCTGTGCAGCGGGGCTCCCCATTTTGTAGTTAATTAAAACAAGTTCACATGTTGAAGGATGAGACAGAGCCGCACAAGATGCTAACAGAAATGCCAGAATGTTTGCAATCAGCTGGGACAAGTTTTTGTGGTCGAGACGGAATGCTTTCCTGTTACATTCACCCACAATGTGGCGAGGATTAGAAATTAATTAGAACACGTTTGTTGTCACGTCATCATTGACAAACAGGATTATAAAATAGCTGTGGTTGGATTTAATAAAGAAAAACTCATCCATCAACAATGCCACCACCACAGAGACTTGGAAACAATTATGATTCTTTTGCTTTCTGTAAGTTCCTGTTTCTTCTTTTGTAGTCTTGCTTTCCTTACTTCTGTTCTGTACCCTGCAGTTATTTCTCTATTCCGTGCCCTGATTCCTGTTTTGTTTCGTTAGAATACATACCTTCAGGTTTTGGGTTACTCACTTCCTGTTTCTGACCAGCACACCTGCTGCTCCAAACTCCCACGGTTTCCTTTTTTCCTCTATCAGCTTGTCATCCTCCTCCAGCCCTCGTGCCAGCTCACTCTTACCAGGGTTGTTGTTCTGCATCCTGAAAGTTCCCTGGGTTTAGAAAAGTCTCATGTCAGGCATTAAGACTTGATCAAGGTGTGGAAAAGATGAGTAAATGAATGAATATATTTCAGTCACGGCCACTTGTAGATTTCATTATGCAACCTGACACTTTCCATTGTTTTAAGCGTTTCACTTCCTGAACTTTCTCATATACACTTTGTTCTTTTCCATTAGCCCCGCTGGTGTAACAATGACCCTCTTCCTGAAGACATACTGTATGTGCATTAGCAGCAATTCCCTCCAGCAGCTGGCTTGTTTCTCCTCAGCCAAACACATTCAGGAAGTGGAGTTTACGGACAGCAAAGCAGTTGGACACGTTGGCATGTTTACTGCAAGGCTCATGGTAAAACTTCCCATTGACGAGAATGAAGCTGAAGTGTGTTTTCCTTCTTCAACCCAAAGATCAGCGTCTTGTGTGACTTGAGGAATGAAGCTGACTGCAGCAACAAACGACTCGCTTTACTACTTCTAAAAATGTCGCAGACTGACTCAGTAGTCTCACTTCTCCTTCTCTGTTTGTTCCCAGTTTTATCAGACATCAGCAAAAGTCAGCCATTTGTTAGTGCCTGCACTTTGACTTTAGACCAGTTTTTCTGCTCCGTGTGCCATTTTTAAACCTTTATCTTTAGAGGAGATTGATGGGGGCTCCTGTTTAAACACCAACACAAAATCACATTTCCTATTTTAGCAAAGCTCACATGTTGTCCTTACTCTCATTACTCTCCATCTATGTATTTACTGCTGTTGCTGCATTCACGTTGTCTTCTCTGTTCATCTTCCCATTGGAGTAGAAACTGGTCCAACCCTTCTGTGTTGTCTGTGACTCTCTCCTGTCCTCTTAGACCCCAGTTGATCGATATATGCAGGATTAGGAGGTGGTGGTGCTTGTAGAGGGGTGGCAGTACCGCCAGTGATGCCCTGAGAACATTTTCATAGGGGGGGCAGATGGGACCAGTGAAAGTCTTGGGGTGGCACACCAAATTAGTCACTGTGGAAATTCTGGGAGGATTTAGCATCTACTGCAAAAACATGTTTGCATCCAACACATTTAGCTCATATTTGAGAAACACAAACATTTCAGATAAAAAAATTATTTTAACTGGTTATTTCAGTCATTGTTTCAAATTCTGTTGTTTTAGAAACGGTTTGATTTATTTACTAAATCCCAATCTATTTATCTGTTATGCATATAGCATATTGTCATGAAGTGCAGTTGTTGTTCAGACCGAAAATGCAGGAGATCAGGCACAGGATGCAGGTAAAAAAAATAAAAAAAGGAACTGATTTATTTGAATAATGGCAGGAAGACAAGATGATGGTCTGACACAGACAAGCACAACCAGAAGGTCTAAATACACCAGGATAATCAGGGAAACAGGTGGGTAGGGTAACGAGGTGGCAGGTGAGTCAAATTAACACTTAACGAGGGGAGACAAGGCACAAGAGGCTGCAAAGAGCAGATCCTGACACACACACACACACACACATATATATACATATATATATATATATATATATATATAGTGATTTATTAAATTAATTATCTGTTATAATTTTATACATGTAAATGTATTTATTGGCTTTAACAATTCTGATAAAGTAAAATAAATGCATGTTTTGTGTGAACATGAATGTGATTTATTAAGGGGGTGGGGATCTTCCCTGGGGGGGCAGTGGTGTGACCAAACAGTTTTGCGGGGGTCCCCCACCACCACCCCTCTGGGGCACCACTGACTGCTGGCCTGTCTGTGTTCTGTGTTTATTTCTTATCCTGTCCAACAGTAACAACAACATAGAATTTTTTTATTAGCAGAGATGCCAACAAAAACAGTATTAGCTGTAGCAATGGCAAGAAGCAAATTGCCCCTTCTTGCTTTTGTTTATTTCCAAACTAGAATTAGCATTTAGATAGACCAGCTGGCCCAGGAAACTAAAACTTCCATCAGCCATTGCTTCAGAAGTAAAGCAATGACTCACAGGATTGTTTATATTCTATTTATTTAGTTATGTCTCATGGCAGCCTTTTAGGTTGATATCATTGTAGAGTGTGTTATTTAGTTTTACTGTTGGAGTTGCTGAGGAAGTTGCTTTAATGCTGGTAAATAAAGTTCCTCAGGTAATGATGGATGTTTGCTAGTGTTCTCAGAGCTCACAGCATCAATTACTTGCTAATGGCTGATGTTATCATGCTACTATTGAAGAGTATCATGACTGTATTTGACCAAAGCTCCTGGAAAACTGGTGTCTGCAGACCTGATAAATACATACTGGTATGATGTTTGAAAAGAAACGTCTGCAAAGGGAAAACCTGCTCAATACCATGAAACTGGCATGGTCGGCTTTTATTTACCATCTTCTTCTAAAAACATGAAGCACATGTAATAATGTTACATGTTGCTTGTAAATGTGTTTTGCTTTGTTTTTGTTTTAAGTTGGAGCCACAGAATCAGAGAATTGACTCACTGCACTAACACTTGCATCCACAGAGCATCATGCTCCAGTGGGAGGACTGTGATCTCCGGAGCACAGCTCGGCGGTGGGTGACAGAGGTGACGAGAGGATGTGGCGACAGGTTTGACAGTCATGAACAGAGGGCAGATAAAGATGGGCAAAGACAAAAAAATCTTAGACTGCTGTCTTCACATACGGCTGACACTCTCATCCTTGAAGTAATACACATAGCAACGAGAGTTTGGTACCCACCCAACTGTATTTATTGTGCTCATACACAGGGGGTGGTGGTGGTGTGTGTGTGTGTGTGTGTGTGTGTGATTGTGAGTAGGGATGTCCAATTATCTGTTGATACTGGCATTAAAATATATTTTATTGAAGATTACGTTTTTTTTACACTTTCAATGATCATGAACATGTTATTCATCAAACTCTTCAGCCACTTCTCTCGCTCAAGATGTCAGAACCTGACAGATGCGAGGTATAGATGTTGAGATAACTTTGTGCGTTTGGCACAAGAAGCCCTGTGTAGTGGGCGTTTGTCAGGATTTTCTCAGGGAGAATGTGATTCAGCTGCTACTGGAGACGGAATTTGTCACTTTTTTCCATTCAGTTACTTAAATTAAAGTAGTTAAATTTAGCAGAAATTACATATAACGTTTAATTATGCATGATAGGAGATATTAGTTACCTTAAATAATTTAGTTTTTCTTTTTTTGAAGGGGGGGGGGGGGGCATAAATCGGGACATCAAACATCTCTCATTGTAAGAAGGTTGGATTATTAAAAAAACAACAAAAAAAAACTCCATTTATGGGGAAAAAATACTCCAAATAGAAACTGTTAATCAAACTGGTCAAAATCAATTTTTTTCCTATTTCAGTCTTTCTTTTCTTTTCTTTCTTTCTTTCTTTTGAAATATCAGGGATAAAAGGAACTGATGGTGACGCTTTTGCCTATCATGACCTAAAATTAAACCAATCAAATCAAAGAAGCAACACAAACACTGACTCATGTTAAAACTGAACTCTAGTGGTCGTTTAACCCATGGTTCCCCACCTTTTAACCTTGAGGACCCCCTTGCCTGTGTCTAAGACAAGCCAGGACCCCGCTCCTAACGCATACACACATTAAAAGTGGTTAACTAAAAACTTCATGCAGACATATACCAGGGTTTGTAAACGCCTGACTGACACAGGAGTGTCTCACGCAGGACATTTTTGAACCACGTAATGCAAAATGGATTTGTATCTATTTAAGTGTTTTTTTTGTGACCTCTGACCTTTACATATTATACATATTTTATTGTAACAATAATTTGTTGAAATAATTTAAAAAAACATCAATGTGATTTTCTGCAAAATGCTAAACATTTTCTACCATGAGGTTCAGACAGTCTCTCTGCTCAGAAAAATAAACCAACAGAATTTATCACAAGATTATTGGAGATAATCGTATTATTATTAGGAATTATTATGAAACATCTGAAAATATTTCTAAATATTGTAATGATCCATAAGGAGTTATTGTGATTGCTGTTGTGGCCTAATGTTACTGTTCCTTTAGAGAGTGAAACTGGAGATTCAGGGAGATGTGAGTTTATTTCAGCTGTTTGTTGGTCTAATGCTGCGTTCACACCGGGCGTCAAACAACGCATACTTCATGCCGTTTTTGACGCCTATATATTTTTGACGTTGACGCAGCCTGCGTTGAAGCAGCTTGCGTTGAAGCAGCTTGCTTTGACGGTTGCGTCAGCCCCACGGGGAGGGGAAGGGAGGAAAGAGCGCGTGCGCGGCTCTCTGTTGCCGGATGTTTGTAACAATGGCAGATCTTTAACGTTGAAAAAACACTCACCCGACACGCCAAGTTCTCCAGCAACCTTCCTCCAAGCAAGGTCCTTTTTATTCCGATCTCGGTAGGCGTAGAGGGTCGGGTCATACAGTTCACGGTGGTTACAAACAGCTACGATCAGTTTGTCCTCCATTGCTGAATGAATTCGCCTTCTTCCCTCGCTCTGCTGTGGCGTATCAACTCGCGCTCTGATTGGTTGACGCTTGTAAAGCGACGCCGAACGTTTAGCTAGCTGAACTTGCTTGACGTTTGCGTTGCAAGAGTTGGGCGCGTCAAAGCTTGATACTTTTCACGCTTTTCAAGCTTTGACGCTTGCGTCAAAGCTTGAAAAGCGTGAAAAGTATCAAGCTTTGACGCGCCCAACGCTCACAAAGTGACGCAGGGACGTTGAAGCAGCTCTGACGCGCCTTACCATAGACTTAACATTGAAACTTGACGCTGGCGACGCAAACGTCAAAGCCCGGTGTGAACGCAGCATAATAAACCACTGTTAAGGGCAACATGTCCTGTCTGGTGTTTTAGTTCAGTGAAAATGTTATAAAAATTAGAAATTGTCTTAAAGCAACATTCTGCAAATTTCACACCTTAAAATTATGCTTTTTTGTAAAGTTTTTGCGTCATACTATCACCTATTATGTTCATTTTCATACCTGTGATAGTGTTGGGGGATCCCACGTCTGTTTACTGCACTATACAGTTTTTGTGCTTCGGGTAGCGCCGGAAGTACTGACTGGGTGTCGTTTTACGGCAGAATATGGCAAGCCAAAGGGATAAAAAAAAGCGCACGTTCTAAACGCGCGTTATGTCCGCCAAAATGCGCGTCTTGAACGCGCGTTTTGACGCCAAAGGGGGCAAAAACTCACATGTTCTAAAAGCAAGCATTATGTCCGCCAAAATGCGCGTCTTAAACGAGCGTTTTGGCGGACATAATGCGAGTTTAGGACGCGCATTTATTTTATCCCTTTGGCTTGCCATAATTGTATAAAGTAGACTCGCTGTAGCAGCAGCAGATTCACCAAAGAAAGCTAGAAATCCCTTATCAGAGGAATCTAGGAAGAGAAAAGGAGAACGTGATAGAGCAAGAGCAAAGACCAGAGATATTATTGGGCCGTCTTTTCCTCGCTGGAGAGCTCTTTTAGAAAGAACAGCATGAACTACGGACTCTGACCTAGCCGTGCTGCTAATGGATAGGTAAGTAATAAATGATTTCACCAGGGTTATTGTGTTTGGTCGGGCATAAAGTTGTTATACAGTCCTGATAAAACTATTTATTCAATGTGTGGAGGTGGAAAAGTTTGTTTTCGTTGTTTTGCCTGACATTAGGAATGTAAACATGCCTCTTATGCCCGAGAGAGATTTAATGTTACGACAGTGACGTTACGCAGCAAGCCTCTAGAGGGCGACAGAGACCATATAACTGCAAAGTTGCGGAATGCTGCTTTAAGTTACCTCACGTTTATAACGCAGCTGCTAAAAGCTCAATTAGAATGCTCCTGCAGGCTGCTGCAGATCAGAGACCGGGTCACGGACTGCAGTTTGTGGTTTTCAGGAAGTGTGTTTTATTTTGGCAACTTAAGAGAGGAAGCAGCTCAGTTAATACGTCCAACAATTTTAAAATTTTTGGTCGGACAATATTAAAACACGTCGGTAATGTCCGACTTTCACAAACATTGACATATCAAATTATAACTTTTATACAGAGTTTTGACTATATTTTTTGGTGTGTTATTGAGACTTTATAAATATGTTCACAAATATAATTTTTGGTAAACTCACAACCTCAGCACAGACCCCCAGCAATCTGGGAACCACTGATTTTGCCGATGAATACACATCTGGAGGTTTTGCTATGAAAGAGAATACTTTTGGATCATGATCTCGTAAACCTGACACACAATCTGCATCCTTCCACACATTTTTCCACTGAGTGCTTTGAGTGGCTTCAATCCCTCCCCTCACCAAATCATATCTTTTGTCAATTTGTCATAACTGTTTTTTTTTTTGGGGGGGGGGACAAAAAAAAAAAAACAAGCTGTCTGCCACAGACCCGGTTACACCCACTTCATCCTAGCTTAGGACCCACCATGTTTCTACTTCTTACCCACCTTGGAGGCTGTCCCAGCGTTGATCATTTAATCTACCGGAGTGCACTTTTGAAATGAACAGAAGTTTTTATGTCATGCTGCAATACACCTACACTGTCAAAAGTCAGTGCCTGTCATGTTTGTAATTTATGATTAAACCATTATGCACACCCCAAAGTAGATTTATTGTTCATGCAGTATGGGTTGTGGGGATATCTGCAGTGCACAACAGAAAAGGGTATAACCATACACTGCCTGGCCAAAAAAAAGTCACCACCAAAAAAAAATAGGTCACATACTAATATTTCGTTGGACCGCCTCTAGCTTTGATTACAGCACACATTCTCTGTGGCGTTGTTTTGATCAGCTTCTGCAGCATCACCAGATTTATTTCCATCCAGTGTTGCATTAATGTCTCACCAAGATCTTGCATTGATGATGGTAGAGTCTGACCGCTGCACAAAGCCTTCTCTAGCACATCCCAAAGATCCTCAATGGGGTTCAGGTCTGGACTCTGTGGTGGCCAATCCATGTGTGAAAATGATGTCTCATGCTCCCTGAACCACTCTTTCACTATTTGAGCCCGATGAATCCTGGCATTGTCATCTTGGAATATGGCCGTGCCATCAGGGAAGAACACATCCATTGATGGAATAACCTGGTCATTCAGTATATTCAGGTAGTCAGCTGACCTCATTCTTGGAGCACATCCTGTTGCTGAACCTAGACCTGACCAACTGCAGCAACCCCAGATCATAGCACTGCCCCCACAGGCTTGTACAGTAGGCACTAGGCATGATGGGTGCATCACTTCATCTGCCTCTCTTCTTACCCTGATGCACCCATCACTCTGGAACAGGGTCCATCTGGACTCATCACACCAGTTTTTAATAATGCGTTGGACAGTTCTGAACCCAGTTTTAGTCGTTTCTGCATCTCCTTAGATGTTTTCTCTGCTTGATGCCAATGATGTGACCCTTGTCAAACAGACTAACATCTTTTCCACCACCACCAGATGTTTATCCACATGGTTGTTGAAGAAATGAGAAGCAACTCACTGCACCAGTTGGGTTAAATAACTTGTTGCAGCTGAAAGATAATCACCCATGCAGTAATTATCCAATAGGAAGCTCCGACCTGTTTGCTTAGTTAAATCCAGGTGGTGACTTTTTTTTTTGGCTGGGCAGTGTAGTATACAATGATGTTGACTAAATGCATCACAGCTCGAGCCCATGCTGGGTCAGGTGTAGCTGGTGCATGCATCAGACCATGCAGGGTCATATTTTGTATAAATATGTGCATAGATACAAACTGGTAACCCGTATGTACCCAAATGGTACAAAACGTCTCAAAATGATGCCGTATGTGTATGGGCCTGCAATGTGACAAAGAAGTAAACTAACCTCTATCTGATTTTGGTACAGTTTCCTGATTATCATACCTTTGCTTCAGCGATAAGTCCAACAATGAAAGTATTACTGCAGCAAATGAAGAGGGGTACATGAGGGCATTGGTGGCACTGTTCCCTCGCAAGTTTGATTCCTGACTGTAGTCTTTCTTTGCAGAGTTGACAAGTTCTCCCCAAGCATGTGTGGGTTCTCTCTGGATGCTCTGCTTTCCTCCCACAGACCAAAAAAATGTGTGTGATGGGTTAATATTAAACCCTGTAAATGTTCTTTAGGTGTGAGTGTGTGCATGAATGGTTGTTTGTCTCTATCCCTGTGATGGGCTGGTGACCTGACCCCTCTCAACCGATGACGGCATGAGTTAGATGTGACCCTAGTGAGGATGAACCTGTTCAGATAGTGGGTGCATGGACTTGTACAGAAGTAATAATATGCTGTTGTTTTCATTTGTTGAAGAGAGTTTGAACATGTCTCCTACTAAAAAAAGAAGCTGACTTGGATGAATCTGTAGGACTCAACTCGTGATTGGTTGAGTCACATTTTCCTCCCAGTAGGTCAAGGAAGAAGAGGTTGAGGATCAGTATCTGCTAAGAACATTACAGAAATCAGTGTTTAATTTTTTATATGGAGTAACTTAACATAGCACAAGTACTTCAAACCTCCAGAGAGCAATAAAAACAGAAATCCGTTAGACCTAACTGCACAAGGGTGCACATTGTTGATTAGAAATGGTGAAGGGGAGCCCTAAAAGGTGCAACAATGAGTTAATTTACCCATCACCAAACCAAATTACACCATTTAAAATGAAATGAGCCATAAACTCAGAACTCGTAAGCTTCTGCAGCTATCCAATTAGGACCGGGCTGGTCCCCATAAGACTGGTAATTATTCCAGCAGTGGTCTCAATGCAGTAGGAAACACACACACACACACACACACACACACACACACACACACATACACACACACACACACACACACACACACACACACACACATTAATGACATCCTCGTTAAGCTGCTTGGTATTCCCCGACATAAAGAAGCTATTTCAGAGATTAAATCTGTTTTGTTCGGACGCACAGGACACACTCTCACACTGCAGGTGTGTCGCTGTGCCTCAGGCTGGAAGGACTGTGCACATATTTAGATTTTAACTGGATCAGCAAATCATGTTGACATATAAATGAAGATGCCTACAGATTTCACACACATTAAAACTTTAGGCAGCAGTAGCTCAGGAGGTAGAGCGGGTTGTCCAGCAATTGGAAGGTTGTAGGTTTGATCCCGTCTCCCACCAGAAAATGCTGCTGTTGTGTCCTTGGGCAAGACACCTAACTCGCCTAGCCTGCTGGTGGTGGTCGAAGGGACCGGTGGTGCCAGTGTGCAGCAGGTCTTGTCTCTCATCACCACCAGCGTGTGAATGGGCGGATGACTGATTGTGTTGTGAAGCGCCTTGGGGGGCTGTAGAACCCTAAGAAGGCGCTATACAAATACAGGCCACTCATTTAACAGAAGTAACTAAATAGTCATTTAAACACTAGTAAAGGGAGCAATAAAGAGTGAAAACATGCAAGAAGAAGATCTGTCTTGTAAAATAGTTCATGAAAAGAACTGAAACACAATAAAAGTGACAGTAAAGAGAAAAAATATTTCAAGCTCAAACAAAAATCAAAAAAGTTCTGTTCTCTATCATTATGACACAATAAATGCTGTCAGGTTTTATTGTCATTTTGAGGAGCATCTAAAACCTGTTAAATATTTTAATTATACAGAAAAACCAGCAGAAACAACATTTGGAGAGAGGAAGGAACTGTTCAAAGTGTGAAAATGGTGTGATAGCATTCGTCAAATCTTATTATGAACATCATCTGTGGACCAAGTGGACGATTTGAATCACTTCACTCGCAGTGACAGTAAAGAAAAAGGAATTGTATCCAAAATATTATTATTATTATTTTTTTATTATTATTATTATTATTATTATTATTATTATTATTATTATTATTAATAATAATATTATTATTTTTATTATATTATTTTAAATTATTATTATTATTATTATATTATTATTATTATTCAGTGTTTTTCTTGAGAAGTGCTTGTTAAATCATGACTGTTACTCACGCATCACATTTCCTTTTAGTTTGTAAACTTCCTCTTCCTATTTTTAATAAATGAAAACTTTTGTCATGCTTTTAAATTCATAAATCCATAGTATGTGCTTAATTTTTACATATTTTCCAACAAATTCAGTGTTTAATGGCGTCTGAATCAGTTAACAGCTGCAGCAGATGTGACAGATCATGCTTTCCAGAGGAGTCCGTGCACAGATCAAGAGGCTGAGCCCACAGGTTGACATGACATGCATTGATTTCCTTCCTCATTTCTCTGAAAGGAACAGAAAGCTTTGGTGCAGCGCTGCTCAGTCTGTCCCAGAGTGTATGTGGGGGGAGAAAAATCATTGCATCCTCTCTTCAGGACATGTTTATACAATATCCTCCACACATGCGAGGCTTTGCTCTTCTCTTGATCCTGATCCAAGGTAAATCAATATGTGGGGCCTTTCTAGTTTCTGCTGGTGTGGGTCGGTAGGTGTGAGTGTGTTTTAACCACCACTGTCTTCTTTCTGCAGCATCGTCCTGCTCCACCAAATTCACTGGTCACGTTGGGCAAAATGTAACTTTGACCTGCAGATATGACACCCAAACCAATGGAGGTTTAACGTTCTGCTGGGGACGCGGGGCGGTGCCGTGGTCCAAATGCTCCGACACAATCCTCTCATTCAAGAATGGGGATGTGATTTTCAGAACGTCCCCCCGGTACCAGCTACTGGGACGAGTCGCAGAGGGGGAACTTTCCCTGACCATCATCGACGCTCAGAGGGCTGATGCTGGTGTGTACGGCTGCAGGGTGGAGGTTCCTGGGCTGTATAATGACCAGAAGGTTAACACACACCTGGTGATGGAAGAAGGTAGAAATACAAAGACAAATAAAGTCTGTCACGTTTTCAGGTTGTGATTAAAAAGTGTTTGATTTTCACCAGCTCCTTCAGCACAACCGTCTGAAGCAATACAAGGTAAGCAGCCGTCATTAGACGGTTAAATATTTTAAAACTTTGGTTTAAGAAAAGTGACATGAAGCATTTTAGGCTTTTGGTTCATAGATGGATGGCATCACCCCTAAATAACCTTCTCTTTACAGAAACTCCTACAACACCAGACCTCATAACAATAGAGAAGAGTCAAAGTGGAACAGATGAGGTAATGAGCTAATGTTTTAAAACCTGTTCCTAAAAATGATTTAGAAAGATCTTTTAATTTGACATCACTGATTTAATAATCAGCACCTATAAAAGAGTGATTTTTGCAGTGACTGAGCTTAGCGAGCTAAATTAAACAGTCTGGTAAATCTAATCCTGTTAGTCACTGCCCTTGGTGCACTCACACACTGAGAAACGTTAATTAATGAAAGAAATGTTTGATTTCCTAAATATAGCTGAAAAAGAGGACAGAACAGGTTTATGCATAAAACAAGGTTGATAGACATAAATAAATATTTATTTATTTATATTTTACGAGGATTAACCACTTGAGATGAACCATCTCGTTTACAAGTCGGCCCTCCATCAAAGGTTTCCATGAAATTAAAAAGACCAACAACAACATAACAACAATTTACGTCCAAACATCACATAGTCAATGGGGCAAGATTAGAAACACACACACACACACACACACACACACACACACACACACACACACACACACACACACACACACACACACACACACACACACAAAAATAATAAAATCATAATAATAACATATAAATAAAAATAATTAAACAGACATACAAACAAACAGAATATAGCTCTTATTTGGTTGTTAAATCAAATATTAACTATTTAAATTCTATATTAATTTGTTGATTCATTGTAAATGTGACCTTTGTCTTCAGTTTGTTTTAGCTTGACCAGAATCAGAAGTAACTCCTCTGAAATTATCCGTCATTAGGGTTAGGGTACAGCTCCACCTCTGGAAAACAAACAAACAAACAAACAAACAAACAAACAAACAAACAAACAAACACAAGAAAAACAGCTAGCCCTAACACCTCCAACATGTTCTGTCATTATCTTGTTGATGATGTAAATATTTCTTTTATGACAAACATTTTTACGTCTCTATTATCTGGTAAAATTTTACCCATAAAAGTTTCATTTAGGTCACTTATAAAATACAGAAAATTACACTTTTACATATTAATACATCATCTAATCATGATTTTACACACACACACACACACACACACACACACACACACACACACACACACACACACACACACACACACACACACACACACACACACACACACACACACACACACACACACACACACACACACACACACACACACACACACACTTAACTGATATTTTTTTATTTGCTGTTTTTTTCTCATAGGGAATATTCTCAGCCTTCCTGGGAATTGGAAACATCACCAGGATGGCGTTTTTTTTCCTCCTCACCATCTTCATCACCCTCCTCTTGATTATCAGTAAGTGTGCGGTGGATTACAGATTGTGATTAAGATTCATGTATGGTAATCTTCCTGTGGGGGAGGAGTATTTAATTACTGTGTTTCTGTAAGCAGGAAGGAGAGCTCTGTCGAGGAGGAAGCCGCGTGTTGACACCTTCGCTACTGAGAATATTTATGACAGCATCCTCACGACTACGTGACGCTCAGAAAGAGAAGACAACCAACGTTGTCTTAATCAAGGAGTTCTCGCTGCTTGTCATGAGTTAAATATCTTATTAACAACTTTCCACAAAAGAACAAGACGGATTACATCCAACAGATCCACAGGTGGATGTGGAAGATGTCAAATTACCTCAGAGATCAACAGTTTTTGTTTCTGCTTGTGTCAAAAGAGCTGAGGCGCTTGCAGTTGTGCACATCTAGTGCCATCTGCTGGATGTATTAAATATTATCATCATGATGTAAAAATAATCAGTCATCTTGGTGAAAGGAGTGATTTTAAACCTGTTTATATTCAGAAAGAGGGGTGTAAGTCAGCTGAACTGTAGTTTTTGCAAATAAACAGAATTTTGTAGCACATTTGATCTCTTTTCTGATGTAAAAATCACACAAATTAAAGTAAAAATTCATTATCTGTGTAGTTTGAAGGCACTAGTTTTGATCATTCCTTCCTCTCTCGTTTAAAAACTTAGTGCTATATAATTTTGTAAAGATCAAACACAAATGCTCGTTTCTGTCTAAACATGTCTTTTCAGTGGCTTGATTTGACATGTGTGACGCCTCCTTTCTGGTTTCTGAGATGTATTTTTTTCCATTTCTCTGCTTTGTCTGATCATTACATAATAAAATGACTTCCACTCCAAACCCCTATGTCATTTATCAATATCAGCTCTACAGAGGCGCTGTACTTGGGAACCTTTTAAATTGTAATGCAGGTTTGGAGGAACCACAAAGAGGAAACTCCTATCTCGTCTGTTCAACCCTAAACGCACTCTTGAACTCAAATCAGGAGCTTTGTCTGTTTGGTGACCCACATTTTCTGTTACATACAGGAACTTTAGATCGGTATCGCTAAAATGTAATGGTTTGGTCGTAACTGAAAATGTTAAACTAGTGGGTGTTTAAACAATAGATTGAGGTTTGATCTAGTCTGTCAGCACCAGGCATGAAGGTACCAGACTCAGGTCAGAAGGTGACTCTGACTGATTCCTGGAACCAGTAATGAATCAGTCTTTATCTGGCTGGACTATAAGAGCAGGGAGTTTAAACAGTAGGTGCTAATTAGATCTGAATGTCAGCTAGAAACACAACAAAGCTCTACTGTCTTCAAACAAAACTCAACTTATAAAAGGATAGTTTGAACTTTCACTTCTTTTTAAGCAGAGAAGAAACTCATCCAGCACATACACTCTGCAGTTTCATCTATTACTTTGTAACATGTATAATGGGGACTAGATGAACCAGTTCTTAAGCACACCAAATCCCCAACAGCTGTTTTTTCATTTTGAGTTTTTTTAGAGGACTTTGTCACTTTGAAGTAGTTAAAAAATGTTTTTCTCCATTTCATAGAAATAACCTTCAACATTTCTCCCAGTTCCTGTTATTTGTGAATTTCTCTTAATCATCCAGTTTCCCACTTTGGTGTGAGAAAACGCTTCACTTTTGTTTCTTTGTGTCTCAACTCCATCCTCTCTGTGTTTGTATTGTGTGTAACTTATCTGGTAGGAATGAATGAATGATATGGAAGCATATGTGTAAAGAAAATAAAATTATTAAGCATTAGCAGAAAGGCATTTTCCATTTCACTATACAACTGCTAAATGTGACTCACAAATAAAATAAATAAGCAATTTTCCAAACAGCTTTTTAATTTTCTTCTTCATCACTGCTCATTCTGTGACTTAATGAAATAGATAAAGAAAATGGAATTTAAGATTTCATTTTCAAATAACACTCCAGCAAAAGTGTCACAAAATTCAATTTGAAATGTCAAATTTGAAAATGAAAATGCATTAGCAGAAATGCATTTTCCATTTCACTATACAACTGCTAAATGTGACTCACAAATAAAATAAATAAGCAATTTTCCAAATGGCTTTTTAATTTTCTTCTTCATCACTGCTCATTCTGTGACTTAATGAAATAGATAAAGAAAATGGAATTTAAGATTTCATTTTCAAATAACACTCCAGCAAAAGTGTCACAAAATTCAATTTGAAATGTCAAATTTGAAAATGAAAATGCATTAGCAGAAATGCATTTTCCATTTCACTATACAACTGCTAAATGTGACTCACAAATAAAATAAATAAGCAATTTTCCAAATGGCTTTTTAATTTTCTTCTTCATCACTGCTCATTCTGTGACTTAATGAAATAGATAAAGAAAATGGAATTTAAGATTTCATTTTCAAAT
>SSNS01000240.1:783172-838172 GCA_006937985.1 Aphyosemion australe | reverse complement strand
CATCATAAAAGCTTGTTTTTCTGACTTTTATTAGTGCGTCCACTTCCCCTGAAGGTTGAGACAAGAGAGGTGAAGGAAAGAACTCTGACCGTTCGTTGGACCGCTCCGTTTGATGGTGGCAGACCCATCACAACCTACATCATCGAAATTAAAAACAAATATGGTAAGTTTAAAACAGAGGTCAGCGATCATTTTCCACTTTGAAATGTTCATTAATCCTTCAACTGGCAGCTAGAGCACACTTTACTCCTTATTTCCTACTAATATGCACTGAACCCAAATAAAAACATCCAAGAAATATCACATTCCAATTATAATTTAGCTAATATTAATATTTGTATTTTTTATTATTATAATTTTACATTATATTGTCATCCTTATTGATCAAATTAAAAACTAATATTAATGTAGAAGTTAAAGGTTTAAATACAGTGAAATGTGTTTAGCTCTGGTTCGGTTTCAGTCTGTAAAACAAAAATAATAGAAGAATACGTAAAGACTTAGACCATCTAAAGCGTCTGCATTCATTTATACAAGTCAGCATTCATGAGTCTGACTGCAGTAGATGAAAAAAACACCTTAAAGGCAGCAGCTAGGCATAAAAACAATGCAGATGCATTGTTTAAAAGTGGTTTAGGCAAGGCAGCTTTATTTGTACAACACATTTCATACACAGAGGCAATTTGATGTGCTTCCAGTAACAAGAATAGCATGCATTAAAATCAATGTTACAGCACAACGTGAATACACAATCACATTTAGACCAAATGAAAGACACAAAGTTCAGATTTAAAAATCAGAAAAAAGACGAAGTTAAAGGGTGAGCAGCTACAGTGCAGAAGGTGCAGCATAAGAAACATTCATTCAAAGGCTGATGAATACATGAAAGTTTTATATTTTGATTTAAAAGTTACTAGAGTTGGGGCACATTTGAGGTCATGAGGAAGCTGATTCCATCTGTGTGCAGCATAGTAGCTAAAAGCAGCTTCACCCTGTTTGGTTCTGACCCGGTTCTACCAGCTGACTGCTTCCTAAGGATCTCAGAGCCCTGCTGGGTGTAGATACTGCAAGGAGATCCAACGTGTATTTTGGCCCCATGCCATTGAGTGATTTATAAACTAGTAGAAGCACTTTGAAATGGATTCTGTAGTTTACTGGTAACCAGTGTAGAGATTTAAGAACAGGAGTGATGTGTAAATAAAAAATTCAGCAGTAATAATCAACAGCACTTTTCTCAGTCTTCAGCAGTTATTTACAAACCAAACCAGTAAACAACACGCTGCATGAGGAGCATCTGAGGGGACAGATATGGTCACCTCCAGTTAAAGTCCCACTCTGATCATCTTTTAGCTGTTTTAAATAGTTCTCAGTGGTCTTTAAACTATGATTATGCCGTTTTTAGCCAAAATCACAAAACCTGTGCTGTTTTCTAGTACTTAGTTTCTACATAGTGGCAGTAGCTCATTAAAAATTCACCTCTGGGTTGTGGGCGGAGCCGTTCGCCCCTCTTTTCACGGCTGTTGAGAGCTTTCTGTTTATGCTAGCTCTCTGTGCTAGCATGCAGCACTGGCTGCTAGCATTACATGAGCTCCATGAATACAGGCAGATGGTTGAATTAGGAGTTTGTGCTCCGCCCAGTGGGTTTGTGATGTCACAAAGCCAGTTAGTTTTAGGCTGCATTTTTTCATCTGCTACTGGTGCACAGTGATTTGAATGCAGAAATGTTCAGAAATGCAATTTTGAGCTTAAATTTCTTTAGATATGTCCTGTAGCATAAGAAAAATGCCTCAAGAACATGTTAAAAACAGAAAAAACACATTTTTCATTGGAGTGGGTCTATAAAGATCAGAAATATGGCTTACAAAGTCCTTCATGTCTGCTCTACAAACATCTGTTTTCAAGTTTCTGGTTCACATCCTTCTCAGAATCTCTAGGACCAGATTGGGGGGTTGGAGCTTTTAGTTTTCTGGCCAGAGTGGACAAGACACCAAACAGCTGTTTTTGGATCATTTGAACATATGTAATGTTTGTCCTAAAGCTTCCTGGGATACAGCTGTAAGAACAGAGGTGACCCAACCTCAGCTGACTCAGGTGACTCTGGTGGACCTGCGTCCCTACAAGACCTACAACCTCCGCATGTTTTCTGCCAATAGCATGGGAACGAGTGAAACCAGCAACATTCTCACCATCACAACAAAGGAAGGAGGTAGATTCCTGTTCTCTAAGACATCTGAAGGTAAGAAATGACTCAGTTTTGATGTGAAGTTTGATTTCACTGCAGCACCAGAGGGCCCTCCCCTCGATGTGCAGCTTCAGGCCCTCAGCTCTGACAGCATCAGAGTCACCTGGAAGGTAATGTCTGTTTCAAAACACGCTCCCACAAGCTCAACTTTATTAACCGCGTTCTCCCGATCAGCCTCCGAGGACGGATCTCAGGAACGGCGTCCTGAGGAGTTACACTGTCAGCTACAGAGAGGACGAGGGGAATGTGGGGAACCAGTTGAAGAGGTGGCAGCATGTCTCTGTGACGGCCACGCGTGAGGTGGAGAGCTTCACCCTGACCAGCCTGAAGCCCTCCACCTGGTACAGCGTCCGCATCCAGGCCAGAACCAACGCAGGAACAGGGCCTGCTTCAGACTCCCCTCGCTGCTCCACGCTGGATGAAGGTGTGCTGTAACCTCCAGTTAAAATAAACGTATTCACTAACGATATATTGCTTCTGTTTGATAGCTTTCATTTTATTTAAAGTTCCAGAAACAACAGCAGCAACTAGTACCTTTACTTCCTCCTCTGCTGCTGCTGCTGCTGCTACAACTCGGACACGTCACACCAGCCTCACACCAGGTTTGTGACCTCTTTAAAACGGTTTAGGATCTAATGTTAAATAAACTAACCTCTCTACTCTTTTCCAAGTTCACACAGCTTTAACAGCTCAGACGTTCTCTACGTCCACAGCGTGGGAAGAAACCACTTTAACACTCAATTTGGGTATTTTGTGAACTTTTGGAATTTGATCATGAATTTAAAATCAGAATCCTAAAGTTAGAGACTAAAAGTGTGTGTGCCTCTCAGTGCCTCCTGATCCACCTGTTATTGAGCTGAAAGAAGTGAAGGACAATGCTATTTCCCTTTCCTGGACTCCTGGGTTTGAAGGCGACAGCCCCGTTACCGGCTACTACCTGGAGTATAAAGCAGCCAACGGTGAGAGAAAGGTCTGACGGAACCAATAACATTCAGTAAAACCATTTACAACTGTTTGCTTTTCCACAGCCTCATGGGATTACACCGAGAGTGTTGTAGATTTCAGCCCCAATGAGACGGATGCCACAATAATAGAGATAAATCCTTCCACCTACAACATCCGCATGTTTGCCAAAAGCAGTGTGGGCACCAGTAAAGCCAGTAACGTCCTCACGGTAACCACTGGAGGAACAGGTAGGCATTTAGAGTAAAGTTACTCTGATTCTCCAGGAACAAAAAATCTTTCCAGGAATCACAGTCCCTGTGTTTTAGTAAATGTAACGTTTCATTGGTTTTGTGAAGAGATTTTAAAACTTCCTTCTGCTTGATTTTTTATTTGTCCGTGTGTGACAGATCATGAGAGGGATGATCTCATTCCTACATCACCAAATGATTCTGAATCTGTTGTAAGTATCAGACCAGAGCTGTCAGAGGTTAGGATGTTTTGGATATTACCGCGTGTGACTTGTCCTCTCTGTTAGATGACTGCTGAGAGCACACAGGGTGTTCCTGCAGCTGCCATCATCGTGCCAGTTGTTGGGGTTCTGCTGATCTGCGTCGCAGTACTGCTTATTCGACGTGAGTGTGCACCTGCACTTTTGTATTCCTTCTGAGAGGAATGGCATGCACAGTTTTGACCCTATTCTTCTCTGTTTTTAGGAATAAAACAGAGGAACGGCCATCTAAACATGTGAGTGTTCTGTGCTCACTCGTTTGAAAAATAACAACCCTGAGACCACCAGGGCAGGGTTCACTGTTCTGTTGCTGAGTGACTTCCCTCTCCGCTCTGCAGGTGGATGAGCCGCACAGCGATACGTTACAAAGGATCAGATTCTCTACAAGAGCTGTGAACGCTACTTATGTCTGCATTTTGTCCCCCTAAAAGACACACGCATACACACATACTTGTATTTATATGCTTGTGTGGACCCTCCATTGACTTCCATTCATTTTTGTGACTGTATTATGCCTAACCCATACCCTGATGCTAACCATAACCAATGCTGATCTATTCCTAACCCTAACCTAAACAACAGTTAATTCACACCATACCTCTAAAACCACATTTTAGGGTATTTTTGTAATTGTTCAGACTGGCCAAATGTCCCCACAATGTGAAAATGTCCACACACTACAGGTTAAAAGGTAAAATTTGTCCACATAAGCCTATAAATACAAGTACACACACACACACACACACACACACACACACACACACACACACACACACACACACACACACACACACACACACACACACACACACACACACACACACAAATAAAGCACAATATTTGTCTTAAAAATAAAAAATATATATATTTGTTTAAATTTAACAAAACTAAATGTTTTCCTGTGTCACCTGCAAATGTATTTGATTAAACTAACCAAAGGAAAATTGCGTTTAACAGATTTCAGACACAATTTATTTTTCTGATCCTTGCTGCATTAGATGTTTTCTAAAAACCACCAACAATTAGTTTAATTCTGAAAACCTGCAACAACATAATAACTCTAGTTTTATTTTTACTATAGATGAGTGTTGTTTGTCCATCAGCATGTTCTTCATTCTAGATAAAATACCCAGAAGTTTTTTTGTCCCCATAAAAGAGAAACTAACAGATTTTAGCGAAAAATAAAACGTTTGACATTTTGTGTTTTGACTTGACTTGTTTTATCCAGTTTTAGCAATAAAGTTTCCACTTGTTGAAACTGATTAAAGGGCTATTTGTCCAATCTATGTCAACAAAACACTTTTGATTCTCACAAGAATCTGCTTGTCGTGTTGGATCTCTCCATTTTATTATATTGTTAACTGATTTAAATCCTATAAATAAAAGAAAAGCCAACAAATCAGCTTAGATTGTCTCACTATATTCATATCTGGTGAATAAATTTTACATAGGAACATAAAAAAATGTGTTGCAAAATAAATAATTTTCTCTCAGACCTTCTGTCCTGATGAGTCTGTTATTAGTTCAGACCTTTAGACACAGCGCCATCTGCTGGACATGTTAAATATCATTATCAGCATGTGTTTGTACTTGAGCTCACCATTCTAAATCAAATGTATAACTTTCTAATAACTTTTAGAGAAGCAATATTGAGATTTTCTGTCTTTCTTCTAAAATGAAGGTTTTGTTAGTTCTCTGTTAGCTGTAGAAGCTCTGTGTGTTCTAATGGCTTGGTTGGATTTTATGTGTTTGTTTTTGAGGGATAAAATAATGGTTTAGGCTTTCTTTATAGAACTCTACATGAGCAAAATAAAATAAAAGTATCTAGAATTTACATCTATTTTTTTTTTTTACAAAACAACTATGATAAAACAATAAAAATCAGCTTCTCTCTACTCATGACACAAAAGCAAAATCATCATATGTTTTCTAATCATAGAGTAAATGCTACTCTGTTTTGCAAAAAGGCCTAATTTTGCCCTGCTTTTGTGTTAATAACATGTAGGTACACCCTCAAAGTCTCACATAGGATCCATAGAACCTTTGCAATGGAAGTTTAGACATTTGAGCCTCTAAATTAAATTGAAATGTTTCATGTTTGTGACAAAAGCATTTTTTTTTTTATCTTTTTGAAAACATGATATACTTCAATTTAATTTAGAGGCGCAAATGTCAGTAACTCAGACAGATAGCTTGGAGCACAGCCCTGCAGAGACTTAATAAAAGAAGCATCTTAAACTTACTCTAAAGCAAAATGGAAGCCAATGTAAATGAGCCAATACAGGTGTGATATGTTCCTGCATTCTGGTGCCTGTCAGGAATCTAGCTGCAGCAAGCTGGAGCCAGGCTAGTGCAGCCTTACCAACTCCTGAGTACAGGGAGTTGCAGTAGTCTAGGCAAGATGTAATAAAAGCATGGACTACTGTCTCCAAGTGTGCATGCGACATTAGCGGCTTGATCCTGGTTGGAAGGGAGAAAGCAAGAGCACCACCCCATTTATATGAGCCTCTAATAGGCCTTTTCCATCGAAAAACTGGCATGGATCGGGGTGGATCAGACCGCTAAATTTTTTGTTCCGATTACAAAATTAGTCCAGACAACCTACCAGACCATGCCAGACTGTGGAATTTTTAACCCCCGTTCTGTTGTAGGTCCAGACTGGAGCGGTACGGCTAGGGTGGAGCAACAACACAGTCCGCTGATTGGGGGACAGAAAATACGTCACTACTTGCAACAAGCAAAACAGAGTTCAACTGAGTTCCGTTGTTCGTATTTTCATTAGTTACATGAATGTGAAAAAAAGCCAGCAAGTAGCAGCAAGTTTTGGTCACCTTCAGAGTTCCATACATTCCTCACCGTCATTGTGAGAGTCCACACAGAATGGGGATGGAAATCTGGCTTAACTTCAGTGACCAGATCCTTCTTGAAGGGGGCCAGAGAATATAGGTCAATTTCCTGCTTTGAGGCATGGTTACCGTTCGGGCTAAAAACAATTACCTGTTTTTCCCTCATTGACGCTTAAAAAGCTAGAAGCCATCCAGGCTCTAACTTTCTCCAGGTAATCCAGGAGCGGCTTAATTGAGCCTGCAGTACACCATTTCAAGGGAAAATAGACCTGTCTATCAGCATAAAGATTAAAATTGACCTTGTGCTTCTGAAAAAGTGAACCAAGGGGCAACAGCACATAGAGGGAAAACAACAATGGACCCAGAACAGACCCCTGTGGTACCCCCCAAGACAGGCTGGCACGGGAGGAAGAGAAGTCACCCAGCTTCACGCAGAAGCTTCTCCCTGAGAGGTACGACCTACGTAACCCACTCCAGGGCCCGTCCAGTGATCCCCACCCGCTTATCTTGTCTGGTTAGATTATCTGTAATCATTACACCTCACCCTTAGGCTACAATCCCAGATTCCCTTACAAACATTAATTGTTTCAGTTCTGTCACTACACCTCCTTTGGTGACTCAGAGGCCAAAACATGATCTAATATTAACACATTTTATACATAACAGCAGACTGAGATGCAATGGTTCACACTTTTAATGGTAAGAATGGCACCACTGTAGTCTTGGTTCTTATTCTGTCACTAAAATCTGACAACAATTTGGACATAATGTAAATCAACATAGCAGTTCAATTTAAGGTGGATAATGAGCTTGTTGATTGACTTGTAGATAATTGGTACTAAGTGTTCTGACTAAAGACATCCTGAGTACCACCTGTGGTACTTGAACCATTTTGCATTAGATAACATCTGCATCTGTGCTCTGCAGAGGAGGAAAAACATCTGAGAAAGAAGTTTCTTCTTGTGTAGATTTCAAAATGGTACTTGTTTAAATTTCGTAACAGTAATTGAATATTTATTTGAATAAAGTTCATCAAAACTCTTAACAGCTTTATGTTGGATTCCACTAAAGTGGCACAAAAATATAACCTATCACACCTTTACTTCCACAATCTTTCACCCAGCACAAGTTATCTTGTCACTTTCCTGTTCAAAAGAGAATCATGTCAGCGGTTTGAAACAGAGAAAAAAATACTTTTTCTAGTGACATTGTTTGTTTTGAGGAATTTATTGTGACACGATAATGCTAAACTTTACTTTACAACAGTTTTTTAGCCTGGCAAGCCATGTATGTGAATATATGGTCTGTCCACGACCCATAGACAGATCTCAGTCATAGGGCGAACTCTACGGTTGTCTTTCAAACTTTCTCTGCATGCTATTGGACAACATACTCACTGCTATGAATGTCAGGCAACAGGGGAGTCCGCCATACACTGTCAAAGAAGACACAAATACACCCTTTTTCTAAATTAAGGACAAAGGTATGGATCACTGAAAAAACACGTTTTAATTATTATTTCTGATTATAATCGATCACTCTGAGTTTTTCATGCAGGTTGAACATGAAAATACCTACATTTTCCTTTTCAAGAACTTTGTTTAGTTTTCTTGTTTTAATTTGAATATTTTCCTGTCTTGTCTGTCTCCCTGCTTCTCCTCAACATCCACCAGAAAAAACTGTTTCCTGGCTTCCTACTCTTTTACACCTCATAAGTTACTTTTGAACTACGGTAAGCAGTTCAAATGAATCTACTAGCTGAAAAATAGTGGATGGCGTGCTGTGCGGCCGCGCGGGTGAGGTGAAATCACCTGAGATCGGGTGATGCACTCCGCAGCAGCCCTCCAGCACCCGCAGCAGCGTCAGACATGAATAAAAGACAGAAAATACCAGATTAGCAGTGTGCTGTGTTAGTGAGCAGTCTCTGGGAACAAAACCTAACAAAACCGACCAATCACAAGCATGCATTCCCCGTCTCGTTCGATGCATGTTTAGAAAAGTGGACTCCATCCGTCCTTGTGAGCCTATCGGCGAGCCCCCGCAACCTACGCTGCACGTTACGTATCATTGGCCACTTTTAAGTGGTTATACGGCGTATACCTGCGTATCACGTAGACTACCTCACTGCTGTCACTTAACATTCATGGACTCACCCATCTTGACTCACGACGGGGAAGGCTGTTGTTGGTTTAGCGTCCAGGAAACAGCAGAGAACGTCTCGACTAGTAGAAGCTAACTGTTAGCATTAGCAACTCCACCACACAGCAGAACTCCTCCAAGCTTGTGTTATTTGTGGAGATAAAACATCAACGTTGCAGAGCAAACTGATGTTAGTCGTGTTGCTGTTAGTCAATCATGGGCGTCATGTCCAAAAATCAGGAAATAAGACTCCACACCCTGTCATCTGAAGCTGCTTTCTCCTCTGGCTGAACTCTCTGTACTGAAACAGGCACAGCGGAGCTTTTTTCCCTAGAGAACGACTTACAGTGCATTCATTTCTATATTCCTACTTGGGCAGAAGTAGCTCAGGAGGTAGAGTGGGTTGTCCAGTACTCAGAGGGTTGTATGATCAATCCCGGCTCCTGGTGGAGAATTCTGCTGTTGTGTCCTTGGGCAAGACACTTAACCTACCTTGCCTGCTGGTGGTGGTCGGAGGGAGTGGTGGCATCTGTGCTCGCCACCCTCGCCTCTGTCAGTGTGCCCCAGGGCAGCTGACACCATCAGTGTGTGAATGGATGCATGATACACTGTAGTGTAAAGTGCTTTAGAGTCCTCTACAAGTGCGGGTCATTTACCATTTACTACAGACCACTGCAAATGTATTAAAAAATACGAGTGAAGGACCTCTTTACTGTAATGTTCATCAGATTTTTTAGTTGGACTGACCCCTGTGGTCAATCACCCATAGAGACATTTTGCTGATTTTTATCAATTTCAAATTACAAATCGATTACAATTTCCCCTCAGTTATGTGCTGCTGAAAATTTTATATGAATAAAAATAAAGAAAACTCTGTGTGACGCATATTAGCATTAAGCCAGACAGCAACTAGTTTTCACTGTAACATGAACAGCCATATAAGAAACATTAGCAGGGCTTTTTCATGAAAAAATACCCTAAACCAAAGAAATCCAAACCAGCAAAATGCAGAAAACATCACTAAATAAAAGGACGTCAATTATTTTTTAGCTCTATTTAAAGAAAAGGTTTTGCAGTCTTTAAAATGGATTAGAAAGTAGAGTAACCCTGGCTTTTACAGCTGGTGTAGTGACTTGCAGCCTCTGTAATCTACCCCTTAATTGGTCATCCGCCTGCAGATAAAGCAGTGGCTCAGTGGCGTCAGGACCACTGTAGGGATGAGTTACTCCTGAATGCTCAGACAGCCTTTCATCTGTTTTTTCCTCTGAACAAAGAGTGTGAGGATCAAAGCAATGCAGGACATTTTTGTTTAGTTTCTGTAAGAGAAAATAATTTCAGACACACTCACGCTGAAGTAACACCTGGTAGAAACAAAATGTCACTTGATTTCTCTCAGCAAGTTCATCTCTTATCTAAACTCATTCATTTTCACATTCACACTGGATCTGTGTTGCAGGCTCAATTTTGTATAAACTTGTAGTTTTGGGGAGACGGTGGCAGAGGAGTTAAGTAGCCATGAGTTTCAGGTTCTCATCCCACTCAGGCTGGCATGTCCTTGGACAAGACACTTGGTCAGTGGGACCGGTGGCACCTGTGTACATCAGCCTGGCTTCTGTCAGTGCCCCAGGGCAGCTGTGGCTACACTGTAGCTCATCACCACCACTGAGTGAATGTGTGTGTGAATGGGTGAATAGATCACCTTCCAAGATCAACTTTCTTTGCTTAAACGAGGCAAAGACTGAGATGACTGACTTAAGGTCAAGATGGAGGAGAAATAGCTCATTTCTCGTGAACCTCTCTCAACTGCCGTCTTTGGAAGGAACCTTAGTTACCATTTTGGTTGAGCAGATTGATGCTGCCCTCTCGTTTGACAGATATGCTTCTTTCACCTTCATCGCCTATCGAGGGTTAAGTCAGTCTTCTCCCGTTAGCAGCTGGAGACAGTAATCCATGTCTGTGTGACTGCAAAGAACAAAACAAATTCCTATATTACAGTAATGTAGAATAATCTAATCCAGGTTAGAAGAGTCTAGGTGTTGTAGTTTTTACGCTAGACCAGACTTATGCTGCGTTCACACCGGGCGTCAAACAACGCATACTTCATGCCGTTTTTGACGCCTATATATTTTTGACGTTGAAGCAGCTTGCGTTGACGCAGCTTGCGTTGGCGCAGCTTGCTTTGACGGTTGCGTCAGCCCCACGGGGAGGGGAAGGGAGGAAAGAGCGCGTGCGCGGCTCTCTGTTGACGGATGTTTGTAACAATGGCGGATCGTTAACGTTGAAAAAACACTCACCCGACACACCAAGTTCTCCAGCAACCTTCCTCCAAGCAAGGTCCTTTTTATTCCGATCTCGGTAGGCGTAGCAGGTCGGGTCATACAGTTCACGCTGGTTACAAACAGCTACGATCAGTTTCTCCTCCATTGCTGAATGAATTCGCCTTCTTCCCTCGCTCTGCTGTGGCGTATCAACTCGCGCTCTGATTGGTTGACGCTTGTAAAGCGACGCCGAAAGTTCAGCTGGCTGAACTTGCTTGACGTTTGCGTTGCAAGCGTTGGGCGCGTCAAAGCTTGATACTTTCCCAACGCTCACAAAGCGACGCAGGGACTTTGAAGCAGCTCTGACGCGCCTTACCATAGACTTAACATTGAAACTTGACGCTGGCGACGCAAACGTCAAAGCCCGGTGTGAACGCAGCATTAAGGTGGGTAAGATGCAATAACGTTGAATCTGCATTTTTTATACTGTCACAAATCAAATAAAGCTTTCACCAATCACAAACTGTTCTTTAAGGACTCTGCTATTAGTCTAATATAATCTAGTTAAGCTTTGAATAATCTAAGTATTGTAGTTTTTTAGCAGAGCCAGTTCTAATGTGGTCTACAGGTGAAACTCAAATATTAGAATCTGGTCCATTCAGTGATCCAGCTCAGACTGAGAGACCATCTAAAGGCTCAGGAACCCTCTGCAGGTGTTCTGGATTCATCAGCTGATTAGAGTGTGACACTTTGAGTCTAGAATATTGAACCTTTTCACAATATTCTAATTGTCTGAGATTCTGAATGTGGGGTTTTCATCAGCTGTAGCCTAATTTCTACTAATGAGTTTATTTTACATCAGTATAACTATCTTCCGGTGGCCTAGTGGTAGAGTGTCCGCCCCGGGACTGGGAGATCGGGGGGTTCGAATCCCGGTCGGGTCATACCAAAGACTGAAAAAATGGGACCCAATGCCTCCTCGCTTGACACTCAGCACTAAGGGGTTGGATTGGGGGGTTAAACCACCAAACAGTTCCCGAGCGCAGCCACAGCTGCAGCTCACCGCTCCCCACCATGGGGATGGGTCAAATGCGGAGATGTAATTTCACCAGTGTGTGATGATGACTTGGGACTAACTTTATTTATCGTTAGAACATTTTCTGGGCTCAGAATCAGCTGCTTGTCTTGTCGAGGCCGCCATTTTACATAGTCCCAGCCTCGCCTTGCTGAGCGGACTTTTCACCACAACGGTGCCCTCTAGTGGCTGGTAGATGTAAACATAAACCCAGTGTCGTGCCCATCAAAATAATGCCCCGTGGAGGTATTATTTTATAAAAATATAGCTTTTTATTAAAATGTTCCATATTCAATAGGGGTATAACAATATCCAAATCTCACGATACGATATTTATTCCGACATTGTGGGGAGGCTCACGATAATAAGACTCACAACATAAAATACTTTGACTGGTATTCTCCGTACTGCGTCCTCCATGTTTGTTTATCTTTGCTGTGTGGGCTGCACGCACTTCCATTGACAAACTGGCCAATGACACAGAAGCAAAGGATCATGGTCTATGTAGTTTACTTTGCTATGCTCCGGTGGAGCAGACTGAAAAGTGTTATTTTTACCTCAAGACGTGCTGTACGATATCGTGACAAGACCACGACGATATTGGTCATTTTACTACGATAATATTGCAATATTACCAATATTGTTACAGCCCTAATATGCAACCTTTAATAACAACACAAACGCAAATGGTTTGTAATGATTGCAAAACTGAGTCACTGAGAATTACTTTTACAAAAAAAGACACACATATCAGGGTGGAACCCTACATCTAAAAACAAAAAAGTTCAAACACCCAGTGAGCAGAAAAATCTTTTTATTATTTTAAATTGATAACAATAATTTAGATCTGTTTATGTCAGAGCTAAAATCACACACCAGCTGATTCTGTGGCAGGTGTTTAGTCTAAAGGTTTATAATAGTTTCTTTCTTTTTTTTTGGAAGAAGTACTTGTTTTGTGTTCATTCAAGTAAAAGTACAGATAAAGGGATAAAAAATTACGTAAGCAAAAGCGGAAGTATCCAAGAAGTTAGTGACTTAAGTAAAAGTACATCATACAAAACGCAAATTAAAGTACTTTTACTTTTGAAACACTTTAGAAAATGTAGTGGAGTAGAGAGTTCAGATAAACATTTTAAAATGTAGTGGAGTAAACAGAATGTAGGCCTTAAGAAAATTTTTATTTTATTTTTTATTTAACCTTTATTTAACCAGATGAGTGGATTGAGAACTCATTCTCATTTACAACGACGATCTGGCCAAGAGGCAGCAGCAACAGACACATAGTTAGCTTTACACACACAGATAAGATAAAAAAACAGATAAGATTTAAAAAAATGCAGATAAAGATAAGATAAAACAGCTAGACATAAAAACAAAGGACTGTTTTCATATATAATATGTACAAGTCATCAAAACAGACTTAAAACAATCTTTAAGTACTCAGAAGCACGCACATTGATCAGAAACTATTGAATGCAATGAATTATTGAAGGTAGATAATGGAACGTAGGTAGTGAGCTTTAGTGATTTTTGCACTTCATTCCAGTCGTTGGGAGCAGCAAACTGGAATGAGGAGCGGCCAAAGGAGGTGCGAGCTTTGGTAACAACCATAGAGATTAGGTTACTGGAACGTAAAATGCGCTGGTTGCTGGAAGTGATTAGCCTAGTGAACTAGACCAAATTCTTGCTTTGCAAAGTTTGGTCTAGGCACGCTTCATTGGAACCCTCGCACCCTGCTCCGCTGCTGTGGCTGTCCAATCAGATGGGATGTGAACAGAACCGAGCAGAAATAAACCGGTTGTTGGAGGAGAACAGAAGGCTCCGGTCAGAGTTGAAAAAGAGGGAGTTGAATTAATTCTTTTTAAAATTATGAATTATTTTTATTACACCGGACTACCTTGTTTTGCTATTTTAATGTCCTTGTCCTGCAATGGTAAAGGTTTCTGCCAGCATCAAAGAAACTCGTGTTTCCAAATGCTTTGACTCATGCGTCTGAGACTTGATCTACCTGTCCAGCATCTTTGCCATCTTTTCCCACAAAACTCTGTCTTCTACCTTTACTGACACCATCGATGTTTTATATGTTAACAATTTGACATTAAACCTTAATGATGTCATTTCTATACATTAACTGATCTGCTTTTGTGAAGTAAATTGAATAAAGCAAAACATTTAAAGAATTTCTTCATCCTTTATTTTTATTCAACTTTTGAATGTATTCATTGGATGCTAATCAAGAACTCTATCCCTTTATACTTGATAAACAGTTATATACATTAAAGCAAAAAACATTGTAGTGCAAAGATAGCTTGGTGCAAATGTACAAAACTCTTTATTGCACAATTCATGAGCAGGAATAGTGGTTTGAGTCAGACCCTGGCAGGTGGGTGACTTAGTTTTATAGTAACGTATTTTCACAGCCATAAATGTTAAGCAACAATCTTAACCCATCAAAAGCTAAATTAAGGGTCCTTCTGAACAGAACTGCACTTGAAGAAATATTTTCCAACTAGTTCTGGAAGGCACACTTTCTGGAAGATCTCTTGGGCTTTCTTCAGGCACAACATGGGTGCAGCTCTCAGCAACTCCGGCCATACAGGTGCAGTGGGCAGATTTAACCTTGCTGGTGACCCTCACAATGACCCATGGAAGCTGCTGGTTCATTCAGCCTTTGGGAGTGCAGTACCTGCAACAGAAAAAACACATTACTGTCATGACATGAATAAGGAAGTGCAACACACATTTATGCTATATTTAAGAAAATCTAATATTTGCTAATATAACAATGGACCTGTTCAGAAAATTGGCATTTATACTGGAGAATAAGAAAAAAGAGAATAAGCATCAAGTTCTGTTTAAATTTCAGCTGTAAGTGAGTTAAGGACATATAACACGGTCAGGAGTTTCTGCAGTTCAATAATAAGTGTATTAAACTAAAATCAGATTTATGTTTTTATTATCACACAAATCAGCTACGAAGTGAGCAAATAGCAGCTCTTTTCAGAGTGAGTGGGATTCTCAAAGTTATCAGAATTTTGATTGATTTTTACTCAGTAGTAAAAGTGACTTACCTTTGCATGAATGATCACGTTTTCACAATGTGGAGGCTTAAAAATGCACACCACCCTTGGTGAACTGAATTTGCGCCTCCAAAGACTTGTAATTCCTAAACTGGTTCGCGGTGTACGCACTGATTCCACAGACAAGATATGAAAATATTTATGGGAAGAACAAAGGGGTAGATTCTCTGGGTCTCTTCTCCATTGCCGTACTTCATACGGGTCCGCGTTTCCAAGACACTCGATCTTCTGTAAGTATCTTTTTTTTTGGCTCAATATATTCCTTTGTCTTTGGAGCTGCTATTAAGCAGGTTACCTTCTTCTCTGTTTTGTTTTGGTTTGTGGACAACAAAGGTGACGCAGCAAACCCACAATGCATTGCGCGATGACGTCGGTTCCAAAGCCCTATATGGTGGCGGTGCAGGAACCACGTTCGTTTGAAACGGCTTTGTCATCATCATTGGATTATTTAGACTCCAACGTGCGTAAGTCTGTCTGATATACTTAGCGGCTTCTTATTTTTATCAAACAAAGTAGTGCAATGTCCCAGTACACCTGATATTCACATGTTTTTATACAAAAACGACAGAAATCATTGATGTTAGACGCTATTAATGCCTCCCTCTTTTCCATCGCTGTGATTACGTCACGTTGTTCGTTACTCTGATTGGTCCTAGCGCTATCCAATTGCGTGCTGATATTTTGAAAGACAACCGTAGATCCCGCCTCACGACTGAGAGCCGTCAATGGGTCGTGGCCAGACTATATATTCACATATATAGGATGATGGCTTGCCAGGCTAGGAAGTGATGAGTAATGAGTGAAGATATGACGGTATTCTACCGATGATTGTTTTGTATATAAACTGATACCAATGTAACAACCTGCAGGAATGGAGTGATGGCCAGTTAACGCGTGAGTACAGATCACAATGATGAGTAGTGAAAGGGGCACCAGTGACCAAACGGATTGCTGAGTGATAAATGACATCGAGTTTATGAAGAAGGTTTTTGGAAGCAGTCCTATAAATGATGTCACCGTAATCTAAGATGGGAAGGATTGTCATTTTGACCAAGGTTTGCTTTGCAGAATGAGTAAAGGATGACCTGTTGCGGTATAGAAACCCAGTTCTAGAATTCTAGATCTTCGTTGTCATTTCTGTGTGCTATATAAACTAAACGTTCTGGGCAATTCTAAAGCTGCACAGAGATTTCAGTCCTGGGGCAAATAACATAACCCCTAATTCTGGGACTAGGCAGACAAATACAGACAATAAACAGCTGTAGGCTGTAAAAGCAGACAGGCTTAGGGGCAACAGTGGTGGGGTGGGAACTGAGTCTTCATCACTCAGTCTTCAGCAGGTGTGGGGCTTCGGGTTGGACTTGCTGAACGGGAGCGGCTGGTCCTCTTGTGGTTAGCTGATGGAGAGCGAGATCTAGAAAAGAAAAGTGCTAAAGTAAAGTGCAGATTCAGTAAATATGTACTTAAGTATTGTAACAAAGTAAGTTACAGTACTTGTACTTAGTTACATTCCATCACTGGACATGACAACAACATGAAACTCCCTTTTGGATGTGTTTCTCTAAGTGTTGTGTCTCAAGACCACAGGATGGTTTTTTGTTCTGTCTCTTTTTCTCGGGTAAAAACTTTGTACCTCTAACTTTTGTTATTGTAATGTTTTTGTCCAAATCAACTCTGATGTTCTCAGCCACAGCAGTGGTTTTATGGATCAACGTCAAATGAAGAGTTTGTAACCACAAAATGTATTTATAGCAAAAGAAAAAGGTTTCTTTCATTTCCTGATTTTGATTAGTTTGTTTTAGGTGATAAAACTTTTCTACATAAAGTAATTCTGCTAAAAGTGAGTAAAACTGAATCTCTGCCTAATGTTGTTTTGTTTTCTGAGCTCATTCTCACACTGGACAAATTATAGATATATGATTTAGTTAACTTGATAGTTCTGCTAAGTGAGGATGTTGGATTCATGTAATGTGAACAATTGTCACTTGTAGAAAAAGATGAGTTTCTTCAGGATTATGTTAATTACATGGTGCGCTATCTTTAGCAAAGTCAGACATTGTCAATATATGTCTCCAGAATGCACCGATGTTGTATTTCACTTAGGGAATCTAAACCCAAACATTCACATAAAAAACCCACCATGATTCAAAGTTAGCCCTCGAGAACGGTGGTTGGGGGTGGAAAAATGAGTTTGCTTTGAAAATGAAATCTAAGAAATTATTTGTAAAATATATTTGCTCTAACAAAAATGTTTTACTGGTTGGTCAGAAGCTGCTGAATGTCTGCGATGTACCACAAAACCAATATTTCCTATTGTTAGCATAAATTCATGCACTTTTACAAAAACGTCTTAATTGCATGCTTAAAGGTGTGGTTCACTGAAAAAACATTTTAAATTTTTTTTCCCATGTCCTGTTTGGCTGTATAGCAAACAGAATCGATGTCTGAGAGACGAAAACAAGCCTTACAGTTTTATTCTCACAGGTGGATCGTTATGGATTCAGCTACAACACCCACCTGATATCAGAACTTTATTAGAAATGATTTCAGATGTTTTAAACTTAAAGAGAAGGGGGGGGGTTCCACAAAAATAAACAATAAAGGATGCAAAAGAATCCACTTCTAGACTTGGTTGCAGAACTGAGTCACTGAGAATTACTTTTACACAAAAAAAAAAAAACACCCAGTGAGCAGAATTTTTTATTATTATTTTAAATTGATAACAATAATTTAGATCTGTTTATGTCAGAGCTAAAATCACACACCAGCTGATTCTGTGGCAGGAGTTTAGTCTAAAGGTTTATATTAGTGAATAAAGGCCTTTTTAAACAGCTTTATATTGAGGCATCTTCTATCTAACAGTCACATCTAATCAGCAACTGAATGAGCTGTTATAGAAAAGAAGCTTTGAGACTCACTTCTAGACCTTATGAATGTATTACTGACGGTACACATAGTTGAACATTCCTCCAGTTTAGACAGTTCAGAGATGCAGATGATGGTTTCAGGGCTGATTCCAGTTTCTGAGTTTTGAACAGTTCTGACCTGCTGATGTCCGTGTGTCTCAGAGGACTAAAACCGACAAAATACTTTTACTCTTCCCACCCAGCTCATCATCTGTTTAACCTGATGCCTTCAGGCACGCGTTACGGGTCAATGCAAGCCTGCACCTCCAGGATGAAGAGTTTTTCTCCTTGAGCCATCAGAGCTGTAAACTGTTTAATGACAAACAGGCTAACTGCTGTTGCAAGAACCATTACCACCAATACCATGCACACCATTTATCCACATAGCAGTTCAACACTTTTATATCAGTCAGTTAGAAAGTTTATATAACTTGTTGATTTCACTGATGTGTAAATGACAGTGACAATAAAAACTATTCTATTCTGCTTGTGACAACAAATTTAGATCTGTGAACAAAATAAATGTCATTGAATCTAAATGAAAAACAATTGCAAAACAAATAAAAAAGTTAAACCACAGCTCGAGTTTTAAATCTAATCTTCACTTTTTATATTTGAAAACACATACATTTGATTAGCAGATACTTTTAATCGTTTATCAAATGTGTCCACCAGAGGGCGCCACAGCCCCACCCGTCTGCAGGTGCAGCGCTCTCTAACACTCGGAAATCTCTCCTAATCATCAGCAGAGCCGTCCTCTGGGGCACACACTGCAGCCAGCTGGATTTCCATCCATCTGTCCCGTAAATCTCTTAATTGTCCTAATTAAGGAGATGAGGAAAAGGGGGAGATCTGATACCTCAGTGGGGCTTTGAGGCAGCTGCCTGTGAGTGTGTCTCCCACTAATGGGGGATCACTGGGGGGTCTAATGATAGTAAGCCACTTGTCTCAGTGGAGATCACTGAGATCAATGCCTGAATGTGTACGAATGAATAAATAGATGCTTACAAAAGCCTTTCCACTTCCTTTTCAGCTTCCTAAAAATGTCCTTCAACAAAACCGCGCTGATAAAAGCAGCTACTTTTGTCATTTCCAGCCTCTCGAACTAAAGCGTTACATTTCCCTGAGAAAAGGATAACCGTCTACAGTGATGTAAATATTATGTTGTAGTTGGTTAGTAGTGGTAACTCATCACAACCATGGCCTGCAAACAAACGTCACCACATCCCTCCTGCATCATGCCCAGTTCCTCTCATCAATGGAGCCCTCGTCTCTGCAGTCCACTTCCGTTTTTCTGCGTTTGCCACCTCAGTTTGGCTTTCCTTACACAAATATCCTCGTCTGTTCCTGTCCTCGTGCTTCCCTCAGACTTCCCCATCCTGCTCTAGTTCATCCATCTTCCTCCCTGCTCACATCCTCCTGATTACTCTGTGTGGCACTTACATAAACAGAAGAAAAGAGGCAAGGAAGGTTGTGGGAAGAATTGGTTGGATGACTTTGATGAGGTCCCTTTGATTGGCCACACAGCCAAAACCCAATTAACCCCCCCTCCCAGTCCACTTCCACAGTCATGGACTCTGCTTAGACCAAGGCTGCACCCATAAACCCACGCAAATTATCCTAAAATGAGCTGTTATACAAATGAAGCAGCAGATTTCTCTGACCTACACTTAATGTACAATAGGTGTCATCGCCCCAGCAGTTTTGCCACCTTATTCACAGCATGGATCCTCGCTCTTTTCAAACATCCATGACTAAACATCCGTTAAGTTAACAGCTCTTATGTAAGCTGTACGGAGCCGTGTCAGACGTCTCTGCTGAAGGCTTTATAACGCAGGTGGGAGATCGGGGACGGAGGAGGAAGTGCTCGGGTACAATAACAGCAGTAGCATTGGGGACAGAGTACGGTAATAAATCATTCACTGTGGTTTTGGCCACATCAAGGCACCAGCATTCAGGAAACAGAGACTCCGATCAGCCCCACATACACCAAAGGCTGAGCTCCGCAGGAGGGGGGCTGATCTGCAGGCCTCGTTGCCCCAAAACGGATGCTCGACCCCGGGCTTCAGAAGCAGCCAGATGTTAGCCTTTCCAGAGCTCCTTATGAAGTTGAGAGAAACCGAGCAGATGATAGTATTGAACGGGACTGAAATGAAAGAGGGGTAAGGAGTTGAGGTGGAACAAAAAAAGCCCATTTGCTGATGAAAGGGCCACTAATTGATTCAAGTCTTCGTCTGAGACCCCTGCAAAGTACAGCAGCTCCCCAAGAACTTTCATCCTGGTAGAGCGATAACACGCCTGTCAGGGTGGAAATGAAAACAAGGCAACGCTGTAATCCTGCAAATGCGACCAAAAGTCAGTTAAAGAAGAACTTCAGTAGATATTAATGATGATTCTTTCATTTCAATAAATTATTTTTACAGAGTTTGAGCATGATCTGATTAATCTGAGCCAGATGGAAGGCAGCACACGTGTCTGAAGGTCAGGCCTAACTGTTACCATGGAGACACAGTCAGGTAGACCAAGCAAACCAGTCTGGTAATGGACTGTACCACTCTTCAGAAAAACACAGACGTAAACCAGTCGTGTGCATGGTAGTGTGTATCTACCATGCATCCAGCAAGACACAAAGAAGGGTTCCAACAGGATTAACAACAAAAACACAACAAAGTTCACACAAAATGACCTCAACATGACTAAATCCTTTAGAAAGAAATGCATAATAATTAATTTGACTAAAATCTAAAGCAAACTGCCTTTAGAGATGCAGAAATAAGGACAATCAAACAGAATAAAGCTACATTTAAAATATTAAAACATACCTGAATGAGCATGATCTTAATGTTTCTAACAGTAACATCATGACACCAGAGTCTTATTACAGTGTTATTACAGTTCTAGCTGCGTGGTTTGTAGGTATTTTACCATTTATCTTAACTTTTATTTGATATTGTTTTTTACTCAGCTCTCTACATTTGCACAATTCTTCATGGCAGCCTTAATATACATTAATATAAATAATAATGTAGCAGCATTTTTGTTTTTTTAATGACTGTACATGCACACACGTGCACACACATGCACACGTGCACACTGCAAAGCCTTATTGTAGCACATTACCAGCGAGCAGATCTCGAGCTAAGAGTCAAATTTGAACCTTCTCGGAGGTCTAAGTTTCCATAGAAACACACAAGACTTTAGGTTGATGTAGCGAGTTTGTCAAAGGCTGGAAAAAAATTGCATTTGGCAGCCAGTTATTGAGGACAGAAATAGCTATACTGACATGCTTGTTGCTTCCCTTTTGCACACCCGTAATCCTTAACGCTTTCAGATATTTCCATAAACGTTTGAACATCCAGCACCGCATCTTGTGCGATTCACATCACACGTCACCTCTCATTCAGGCAGCATTAAGTGTCAGAGCTTTGAACAGAGGCACGACTCTTAATCTGTTTAAATTTCGCTGCCTTCCCTTCACTAAAACACCACTGACTTTAGCTTTTTTAGACACCTGCCCAGAGGCGAGTTCTGCTGAGGAGATGCGTCAAATTGGAAGACCTCCATCGTCCTGGCAGCTGAACACAGTGGAAGTCTTGGATGTGTTCAGGGGGATTGGACCAGCTGAGCTCTGCCGTGGAAGACAAGAGGCTGGTGCTGTTGAATGGGAGGAAGAGTGGGGAAGGATGGGGGGTGGGGGGTGAGACGAGAGGTAATCACATCAGGGGATTAGTGGCTGTTATTAATGGGAGGAGTATGGCTTTTTACTGTCAGTCCCACATGTACACGCCACCAGAATCTATCTATCTATCTATCTATCTATCTATCTATCTATCTATCTATCTATCTATCTATCTATCTATCTATCTATCTATCTATCTATCTATCTATCTATCTATCTATCTATCTATCTATCTATCTATCTATCTATCTATCTATCATCTATCATCTATCTATCTATCTATGTTTACTTGTTTGTCAGAAAGTAATCCAATCACACTCCTTCCTCTCCTCTCCTCGTCCAACCCCTAGCCGGCGGCACTGCGTTATGATTTTTGTTTGTAATATTCTCACTACCTACTTCATGAGAGAGAAAAATGATCTGTCCCAGTGTGTGTGTGTGTGTGTGTGTGTGTGTGTGTGTGTGTGTGTGTGTGTGTGTGCTGGCATGCCACCCCCTTGAAAGATGGCCATTCAGTGGTGAACAA
Source organism: Aphyosemion australe (assembly GCA_006937985.1). Taxonomy (NCBI): domain Eukaryota; kingdom Metazoa; phylum Chordata; class Actinopteri; order Cyprinodontiformes; family Nothobranchiidae; genus Aphyosemion; species Aphyosemion australe. The sequence continues at coordinate 815,968 of SSNS01000240.1, read as the reverse complement.
ACAAGACATTTGTCTAAAGTCTTGCATCACCTCAGGGAAGAATCTGCAGAAATGCGCTCTGCCAGGTTATCTCTCGTCGTTATTTTCCATCTCCCCGTGGCGCCCAACATCCAAACTCCACTTTAATATTTGTGAGGGGGAAAATGGACACCTGTCATTTCTGTCACCTGCAAACTGGTGTAATTTGATGACATTCCGAGGAGTTTTCTGTTAATGCCTGCGTGTTCTTCACATAAAACCACTTCTGACCTTAAATCATCCAGATGGAGCATCAGGATTAGTACCTTCATCACAAACCTGTCATATCCAGTCCTGTACAGGTCGAATGCCCTCTAGTGGAGGATCTAAAGGTGGGGAGGGCCAATTTTATTTATCTATTACTGTTATTTTGTTATATAATTACATAATTAGCCAGCTCCTGGAGGTAGAGCTGGTTGTCCAGTAATCGGAAGGGTGTAGGTTCAATTCCGGCTCCTGCCAGAGAATGTTGCCTTTGTGTCCTTGGGCAAGACACTTAACCCACCTTGCCTGCTGGTGGTGGTCAGATGGACTGGTGGTGCCAGTGTTCGACTGTCTCACCACCGTCAGTGCTCCCCAGGGCAGCTGTGGCTACATGCAGCTCATCATCACCAGCGTGTGAATGGATGAATGACTGATTGTGTTGTGAAGCGCCTTGGGGGGTTGTAGAACCCTATACAAACACAGGCCATTTACCATAATTATTATATAATTGTTTAATTAACATTAGACAATAAATAATTCAGTTTTAAAAACTAAACTTCTTTATTTTTATTATTTTATTAAGTTATTGTTAGTTAATGAGAATGAAAGCTAACATTTTAAAATATTTTGATGAACATTTTTTTTATTACCTGATTTCAAAAGAAGCAAAAATCCCATGTTTTATCAGAATTCTGACTTCCCCATAAATAACAATGATGATCTGCGTTGAGATGATCAGTGATGAAAATGTTTGCCACAGAAGAACTAGTTTCCTAAATGACATGAATGAATTAACTTAATGCATCTGAACTGATTGTCATTAGGACAAAAATAACTATGAAATACGTTTCACGTGTTATGCAGGAATATAAAATAGCATGTTTATTTCAAGGAAAAGGTTGTTTTCCTGCCACCTTTCACATCAGAGTTATTTGGTAACTAGATTTTGAATTATGATAAAATCTGAAAAAGTGCTTCATGAGCAAGGTCTTGCACAAACAGGTAGCACCCAAATTATGCTGTGAATAACTCCAGGCTGCAATCACACAGAATTATAGCAGAATATCTGTAAAGCTAGCTGAGTTACAGCCAGTTTTGTTTTCTGCTAAAGTCCATTAGCCATGGCTGCCATCTTGAATTGGGTTAACGCCAAAAGTTACAGAGTGGCCCAGTCCCAATACTCGCACTTGCACCCTTGTGCCCTTCAATTGTGCGTTCCTGGCCAGGGGTGCGAGTGCGTAGGGTGTCCCGATTCTCAAGTGCGGAAGTTGACCACGCCCATTTTGCACCCTTAATCCGCACTTCGCCTAAATTTGCAGTGATTCGGACAAGGGTATTACCCACAATCCATTGCTGCATGGGAATTTTGAGAAGAAGGCGGAGCAATGGCTCAAGTGCCTTTTCTGAAAACATGTATTTTCAAGTGAAGTTCATTTTAAGACGATTAATGATATTTATTCATGCTCTGAATGTTTTAGACTAAGAAATAAATGTGGACAGCAATTCATTAAAATTTAGTCAAATAATTGTTTGTTTGTTTGAAAGCTGTTAATAAAGATTTTTAAAAAAACACAAACAGCGACCGGCATCCCAGCATGCGTCGCGGTTGATGACGTAATGCTCACTGTCCCAATTCGGCAATTATTTGCAGACTTGTGTACTACGCACTCAAAGCCTTATGGGCTCGACACACGGGAGGCGACAAATGACCGCGATCAGCGAAACTCATCGCTATCGCTTTTATAACCTGACACACAGGAGGCGACATGCGGCAGCGACATGCGGCAGCGGCATGCGGCAGCGGCATGCGGCAGCGGCATGCGGCAGCGGCAAAAGCCAGTCACGCCTCTGTTCCAGGGTGAATAGCGAGTCCTCCGTTGTTTTGATTGGCCGTCAGATTGGAGGGAATTTTGGGTTATTAAAGCAGTTCAGAGTTGAAAAAGCGGTAGATATGAAGTCTCACAAGGTTTTGCTGGAGTTAAGGGAAGTCGGGACATTCGACACGGCAAGTATTCATTTTTCCTTCATGTCCGGAGATGTCCTGAGAAGCATCCTGTCCGCTCATTGGTCAGTCAATGAAACCTCCGTTGATTGGTCCTTGTCCGAGTGACAGCGATGAAAAGTTGAAAATTTTTCAACTTTCTGGGATCGCGTCGCTGGCTCGCGTGTGCACGACACATGCACGAGCGCAAAATTTCACATGCACGTTTTTCGCGTGGAGGGAGACCCGTGATTATCGCTTTGTCGCGCTTGTCTCATTGACAAGGCAATGTCACCTCCCGTGTGTCGAGCCCATTAATGCACACTTCCTCTAAGCGCACTTCACAGAAGGGTGTAGGGCGCAGTGCGAGTATTGAAATTGGGCCTATGTAGCTGCAGATGAAGACTTTCTGAGAGTTTCTGAATGTGTATAAAGAGATATTTAGACATAACTACAGATAAACATCCAGCAGGCAAAACTACTGCTGATGTGTTGCCTTTAGTGGAAAAGTGATAACAGGCATCGCACACAACTCCTTAAGATTTAGACCTTGCATTGCCTAAAAAGCTGTAAAACATCTCAACACACACACACACACACACACACACACACAAAGTTGACGCTGGCCTGGTGGGAAACTGATGCGACCTGAGCTAAAAAGTCCCATTTTCAGACTCTTTCATCAGGGAGATTTTGCTTGAGCCTTCTCAGAGAGCCACAAAGACACCAGCATCCCACCGCGAGCTGCAGACACAGCTGCACCGCAGTTTCATCATCTGAATGGAGTTTCACAGCGGTGGCAAGAAAAACCCAAGTCCCCGAGCTCTGTCATATCACCCAGAGACCCGGGAGGGGCGGCAGCAGCATGTCGGAAAAGAAAACTCATAGCACAGATAAGTAAGTAAACAGTCAGGATCCACATGTAGAGCATAAAGGGTGGACGGATGGATGGAGACAGGCAGACAGCCGTTCCTTGTGGCCAAGCAGTAAAAATACACTCAGAGCTTCATGTTCTGTCTTTGCTTCCTGTTCAACAGCCTTACGATCAGTGAAGCAGAGCAGCTCAACTTGTGCGTGAACTTTTCCGTACAGGTGTTGAATCAAGACGTAGTCACTTAAATAAATTAGTACTTTGCAATAAAAAAGTCAACAATGCAAAAAAAAGTACAACTGTCTGCCTTTTTTTTTTTGCATAGTTGTGGCTTTTTAGGTTGGTCTCTGCAGAAGGAGCTGAAGGCCCTGTGGGGATACACTTACATATCCAGAGACACACACATGCCAATCTCTCTGTCAGCTCTGTGCTCATAATCACGTCCCATCCCCTTGTGTTCCCACACACATAACCCCCTGTTTCGCTTCACTGTAGCGGGAAAAAAACTGAGATCCCCCCGCAAACGCTCTCTAAGATTGAGGTTTTGTGTTTTACATGTGTTATCGTTGCTTCCCTTCATTATCCCTCTGCTTTTGTCTCAGCTTCCTCCTCTAATTAGAATCTTGTCCCTTTCATTCCCCCATTTGCCTTTCTTCCACCTGTGAGAGCACAGAGAAGAGGAGCAGGCAGAGCGCAGGAGAGGAGGAGGAGAAGAAAAAGAAGGAATGAACGGGTAGAGGAAAGATGAAAAGCGCGCAACAGAGCGAGTGGTGGAGCGTTGTGGAATGCTGCGTCTGAGGGGAAGATGAAGGCGATTGTCACGTCTCATCACGCAAACCTACACACACACACACAACCTGGCTGTGCAGCAGAAACACACAGTCCCGCTGAGCTGAGCTTTGAAAAGAAGAAACAGCAAAGAGAATGAAAAAGAAGAAAGAAGAACAAGCATGAAGAAGCCACCGTGTTGGATGTTTCATTTTGACCCATATTTGTCCTGACACATAAATCAAACAGGCACTGAGGAGCCCAGTGCATCTGTCACAACAGGGAGCTGGAAAACATATCTGAGCAGATCCACCCAAACACACTCTCTCCTGGTGGCATGAACTGCAATTAGGAACTGCAAATAATAAAAACAACAGAAAGCATACATTGTTAAGGCGAGGGAACCTTTGTGCCGCAGAAATTGGGCATCTCTAACAAGCATGACTCTATTTCTTGATCTCGTTTGTCCTCTTTTCCCCCATCCCTGCACTTTCCGTCTCCTTTCCCTCCTCCCCTCCAGCCAAGTTCACTGCTGCCTGTCCCCCAGCCCCACTATGTGGCCTCCTTGGCTGTTTATGTGCAAGGTGAGGACAGGCTGGCGCTGTGCCTCAGAGTGTGGTCAGGCCGTGTTTATGTCTGTCTGGACTTGGAGCCTGGAACCTGGAGCCGTACGTGCACCGGTGCATCCTGGACATCACCCAATGGACTAGACGAACCTGAGGATGGACTCTCACTCAGGCTGAAACGGTGCAGATTCCCAACAGGGTCTTCTTTTTTTACATAACTGACCCCTTTTCCTCCATCAGGTTTAAATCCGCTTATGTTGTTTTATTAACTCCAATCCAAACTCCTTCCAGACTTCCAAGTTGCTTCAGAAACATCCGCCTAAAGAGCTTTTGCATGCTGGGAAAACTCTTTCTCTGACTAACAGTTGGCATTTGCATGTCTGGGATATGTTTAACATGACTAATCTGCTAAAAGCAGCAAAGAAGGGAGAGGAGTGAATAGCGCCGGTTGTGCTACATGACAAACAGTGTGATCTGCCTTTTGTTTTTCAGAGCTGATGAATATTCATACGGCCCTGGGAGTGACTGAGTCTGGGGTGGGATGGGGGCTCAGAAGAGCATGTTAAACAATAGAATTACATCTCTGACATGCATCCACCGCAAGGCTGGGATTAAACACGGTGCAGAAGAAGAGAAAAAGAGACAAAACAGAAGGAAGAAGGGAAAAGGCTAGAGATGAAGAGTGGAGCGATAAAGAAGAGATCCGCTGCTTATCTACTGAAGAAGAGGAGGCCTCGGGGAGAAGAAGGAGGAGATGAGGAGGGAGGTGGTGGTGACAAAGGCAGGGGATGGGGGAGCGAGTCGTCAATCCCATGTATTTAATTTCTTTTGCTGTTAGTGAATCATCAAGGGGATGATCCAACAGTGGATCAAAAGGAGAAGCAGAGGAACGGAAAAAGGCAGATTAATGCAACGGAACAAAGGAGCAGTCTCCACGAGATGTTCACAACTTTTTCTGTCCTATTCCTCTTCCATCACGTCTTATTTTGCTATATTTCACATGCGCATCTCTAAACGTAACACAAATGATATGAAGGCATAAATAAGACATTAGAGCATAGAAAAGCCTCACACGGGGATGTTTCCGGCCCTGCTGGAAACTCCAAAACGCTCCTAAAGGATCAGATCTGGAAACATCTGATTCATCTTTACGTGTGTCTTCTGCCATGTAGTGTCAGCAGCTTCCTATGAGCCTGTGAGCAAACCACTTGTTTAGTCTGAGCTGCCCTCACTGGCCAAACTCAAACTGTTTAGTAAAGAACGCCGATCAGAGTTGTGGATGTTCAGCGAGCGTGTCTGTTTTTATTTTGAATACCAGAACCTGCTCCGATCTGTGTTTAAAGTTGAGCCGTAATCTAGACTCCGCAGCCATAGCATCGCTCCCCTCGAGTGGAGCTGGTCGGTGATGGAGTCTGAAGTGATTTCATATAGTATTGTTATTGGCTCAGAGGAGCTGCTCCTTCTGTCTTCCTGCCAGCGAGAGACGAGTGTGATGAGCCATATCTCAGAGGTGTCATCACTTTGGTGTGAGTATTCAGCTCGGGGGGGGGGGGGGCAGGGGCGGTTGCACTGTTTGTGTCTGTGAGCAGGAAAGGTGGTAGAGGAGGAGAGTTCCAGGTGAAACTTAAACAAAACAAAGCCCTTCATTACTACAGCAGAGGTTTTAAACACTGTAAGTGTGTTTCCTGAATGATTTGATAAACAGCATTTATGTCCGTCCCAGGACTGCTAAAGCTAGTCCTACCAGGACCACACTGTATCTCTGCTGTCTTTAATGGCAACTCATCATGAAAGTGTTCATCTATGATCTTTTATAATAAAATCAATTTGGGCTGCATGGTGGTTCAGTTACTTGAATCAAGAAGGTTTTGACATTTTGTTCTCCTCATGCATGCATGTTTGCTCCAGGCATCCTGGTTTTCTCACAGACCTCCATGTCAGGTTTGATTGGATGCTCCACATTGTCCTTAGGTGTGAGTGAGTGTGTGACTGGCTCTTTGTGTCTCCCTGTAACGCACAGGCGTCCTGCCCAGGCTGCATCTGACCTGATGACTGCTAGAGTTAGGCACCACGGCAACCCTACAGACGATGAAGCGGTTAGGATAACAGATAGATGATTGAACTACAGTCAATTTCTTAGTACACATGTGGAATTATGTGGCTATTTACAGGGGGAAATTGAAAAATAAGAATATCGTCAGGGGCAACAGTGGCAGAGGAGTTAAATGCCTGCCCTGTAACTGGAGGGTTGCAGGTTCAAGCCCCATCTGTTGCAGTTGTTGTGCCCTTGGGCAAGACACTTCACCCTCCTTGCCTGCAGGTGGTGGTCAGAGGTACTGGTGGCGCCAGTGCTCAGCAGCCTCTGTCAGCATCACTCTTTCTGGCGCTCCTGTAATTCAAACCCTGGTTTATCAAATAAAACTTGCCTAAACCACAGGAGACGTTTTAGAACGACAGAACTCTGCTATGGGCCTGAGTACATTTGGAAAATTCATTTGTAGTTAATAAATAGTTAGTTAAAATAGTAGCTGCTTCTCTAATTATTGCCACCCTTTATAATAATTATTTTATCATGAGTATATTATTACTTCCTATATTTGCTTAACTCTTATTTTTTATCTTTCTTTTTGCACCAAGTACCCCAGCAGCTTCCTAATGTTGTGATTTCTCACACATCTGGCAATAAAACCCTTCTGATTCTGATTCTGATAAATATGGAACAAACCACAGAAATATGCTTCAAAATGGCTTAAAGTCCACTTGATGTTTTTTGTTTTCCATCAGTTGAATTGTTCTCATTTGTTTTGTTCTCACTCACTGCTGCATCTCCCAGTCAGTTCAACATAAAACCTCTTCAGATCACTAACTGAGGTTGGGGTGCGTATATTTTCTACCTGCTTAGGACCTGTCCTAGCCTAGTGAACTAGACCAAATTCTTGCTTTGCAGAGTTTGGTCTAGGCACACTTCATTGGAACCCTCGCAGCCCGATCCACTGCTGTGGCTGTCCAATCACAGCTCGCTACAGTTTTGGTTGGGCAATCACAGAGTGGGAGTAGCCGATGACATCAGAGCTACGACCGCGAACACAAACAACATGGCGGCAGCGCAGGAACCACGTTCATTTTAAACGGCTTTGTCATCAACATTGGATTATTTAGACTCCAACGTGCGTAAGTCTGTCTGATATACTTAGCGGCTTCTTATTTTTATCAAACAAAGTAGTGCAATGTCCCAGTACACCTGATATTTGCGTGTTTTTCATACAAAAACGACAGAAATCATTGATGTTAGACGCCATTGCTGCCTCCCGCTTTTCCATCGCTGTGATTACGTCACGTTGTTCGTTACTCTGATTGGTCCTAGCGCTATCCAATTGCGTGCTGACAGTTTGAAAGACAACCGTAGATCCCGCCTCACGACTGAGAGCCGTCACTGGGTTGTGGCCAGACTATATATTCACATATAGGATGGCTTGCCAGGCTAGACCTTTCCCAGTATAACCACCAACCTCGATGGGACCAGTAGTCCTAATGGAAATTCCTTATGAGCTAGGTGAGTATTGGTAATGACTCCAGCTCAGTTTGTTTCTCTGACAAATCAAACGTTTGCTGTTAAGGTCACCATAGTCCCCTCTACATGGGTTTGAATTGGTGCACATGTATGTTACTGGTAACCATTTTGTACCTAACTGGTACACAACGACAAAGTATGAAGTGCAGGAAGAAACAGAGGAATGAGTGGTTTGGCACCCCTGATAGTGGTTAAGGATAGAGTTAGGCAAAACATCTGTGTGGAAGCCAATAAAACGTCCCAGTAAGGACAGGAATATAAACGTGTGACCTGTTTAGACCCCACCTCCAAACTTCCCTGTCCCCCCACCTCCCATAAGACAGAATGACCTGAAGTCAAGCGGTGTGCAGCCAAGCTCACGGTCGGTTAACAGTCAATATTGACCCTTGGCTTGGTGTGTCTTGGTGGAAATGAGGAACAAGCCCCCCTCTTATGTCACCTTGACCAACACACACACACACACACACACACACACACACACACACACACACACACACACACACACACACACACACACACACAGAGTGAAGATGCTGTCAGAGGCTTGACCCAACCGCTGACCCTGGTCTGGGTATTTTCTCATCCACCTGCTGGTTAAGAACAGCAGAAGAAGGTGTGAGTCTGTTCCCACCTCTAACAGCCAGCCATGAGTGATGGATGGAAGTGAGAGATATTGTCACTGATGCTTAAATTTGAAGGTGCATTGTTAACTCCTCATTGCCAAACGACAGCAACAAATCTAATCGTCAGGATCAAGTTCTGCATTGTGTGTGTGTGTGTGTGTGTGTGTGTGTGTGTGTGTGAGAGAGAGAGAGAGAGAGAGAGAGAGAGAGAGAGAGAGAGAGAGAGAGAGAGAGAGAGAGAGAGAGAGAGAGAGAGAGAGAGAGTGCTAGTGTGTGCTTGCCTTTGCATGTTTGTCAGCACAAACACTAAAGATTGAAGGAGACAAGCTGCCTCCTGACAGTTATTTGCTACTTTTGGTCTCTCAGTGCTCTGTCTAACTTTCTGTCTCTCTTCCTCTTACCAAATTACCCCTGGAGGAGCGAGCGAGGGTAAACACAACCGCTGAGGAAAAGGCTTGTTGTTGTGAGAGTCCTTTTCTGTTGTTTCCTTCTCTGTTTATCTGTGACTCAAATGATTCCCTGGTTGTAAGCCATCTGGTTTATATAGCTGCTGCATGTGTGATCTATATGCATTTGCCTCAAAAACACAAGTGAGCAGCACTGGGTCACAAACATGTAGAGGAGGGAAATCTGGTGAATCAAATGTTGCAGCAACACAAGATGCCACCAGATTTTTCCATTATCAGAGTTTTAAATTAAACTGAGAAACTGTTCAGTAGTTTGCTTTGGAAAGAGAGAAATTGTGTGATTATAAATCATCTACTGCTCAACGTAAGGGCTCTAGTTGACCTGACTATTTCTGTCAAATAAAACCCCTCATACATATGAATAATACACTTTTACATCATTTCAGTTGGCAGTTTGCTAGGAAAGGTTTATTTAATGGAGCATTATGTAAGAATTCTAGTGAAATAATCTCAAAACAGTCTAATGTCTCAATCATGTTGGAAGGAAGGGTACATTGAAACAGATTTCATTCTCAGCTGGCTGGGAGGGTTGTCAGTTTTTCTCCTTGCAAAAAAACAAAAGAGGGATGTAGTAACTATTTAAAGGTTGAATATGGAACATTTTAATAAAAAGCTATATTTAAAAAAAAATAATACCTCCACAGGGCGTTTAGAGGTGTGCAGAATGAAGGTATAGTTTTTCCTTTAAAAGCCATATTTAAAAAATAATCAAAATTTTATTTTGAAGCCAGTAAACCAGAGCAACACAGAAATTATTTCTTGTACCCTTAACTGTGCGACTTTTTCACGTGTAGCATTCAGCTCCATCTCAAACTGTACGACTTCCTCGCAGAACAACGCTCACGAGTCACGTTCTCACGCTCTACGACTCAATGCTCAGATATGACCCGACTGCTCACGCTGTACGTCTAGTAGCAACACGAACCTAAAAATATGCTAAAAATAGTCGTTTTTACACACTTTCTTGACAATCCCTGTCATTGTGTGCAGAGAAAAGTGTAAAAATAAAAGGAAACAACGTGTGTTGACACAGAAATACCTGTGAGTGGTTCTGGTACTTCTGGGTCGGAGCGCTGCTTCAACAGTGCGATAACCTCATGAGGGACGAGCAAAATATCAAATATGTTTGATATTTGTGACCACACGATTGCTGATCGGGAGCTGGTTGTGAGGTGTTAATCTCCATCTTGTAAACCCTGTATAGGAGGATATTTTGTGACGTGAATGTTTATGTTTTTCGCATTGCATCATGGGATCTGGGTGGCAAGAAACAGTGTATTTTGGATATAATTCGATTGTTTTACACGCTTGGAGAAGGATTTAGCGAAGCAAATGGATCATTCTTGCTGTGTGGTTGATCGTTTGGCCAGTGGGAGGCTTGATAAAAAGGTTTATTGGAATTTCCTCCGTAAAGGACCATGAAATACGAAAGAGATGATTGCAGGTGACCCGGACTGTCTGACTAAAGCCTGGATTCCTGCAGCAACTGACAGTTTATAAGGCTCATTTGTTCAGCTATGTACCAGCTTAGTGACCTAGTGGTATGAGCATCTGCACTGACTGGGAGATCAGGGTTCAAATCCCAGTCGGGTCATACCAAAGACTTTTAAAAAACGGGCCTCCGCGCTTGACCCTCAGCATAAGGGGTTGGATTGGGGAGTTAAACCACCAAATGGCTCCTGAGCACGGCTGTGTCTGCAGCTCGTCACTCCCCCAGGGTATGGGTCAAATTTGGAAAACAAATTTCACACACCAGTGTGTGGGACTTCAACTTTTAACTAACAGCAAGAATGCAAACAACTGCACTTCCTCTAATGCAGACATATTACGGTAATAAGTGTAGTAAGTGTTTCCTACCGTAAAACACACAAGAGTGCTAACACCAAATATGACAATGTATTTATCTACTTATCAGTTTACTGCGTATGACTCATCTGTGCTTGTCATCTCTTCTGACGCTGATGCATAACTGGCAACAACCATGAAAGTCACAGAACAGCAGTGAGAGAGAAATATTTAGCTTAGAAAACTGGACTATAACCACATTTCAATCAGTCAATCAATCAGTGTTTATTTATATAGCGCTTTACACAACCCAAAGGGTGACCAAAGTCCATCCATCCATCCATTTTCTCCCGCTTATCCGGAGTCGGGTCGTGGGGGCAGCAGCCTAAGGAGGGAAGCCCAGACCTCCCTCTCCCCAGCCACTTGGGCCAGCTCCTCCGGGGGAATCCCAAGGCGTTCCCAGGCCAGCCGAGAGACATAATCTCTCCAGCGTGTCCTGGGTCTTCCTTTGGGTCTCCTCCCGGTTGGACGTTCCCGGAAAACCTCACCAGGGAGGCGTCCAGGAGGCATCCTAATCAGATGCCCGAGCCACCTCAACTGGCTCCTCTCGATGTGGAGGAGCAGCGGGTCTACTCCGAGCTCCTCCCGGATGGCCGAGCTTCTCACCCTATCTCTAAGGGAGAGCCCAGCCACCCTGCGAAGAAAACTCATTTCGGCCGCTTGTATCCGCGATCTCGTTCTTTCGGTCACTACCCAAAGCTCGTGACCATAGGTGAGGGTAGGAACGTAGATCGACCGGTAAATTGAGAGCTTCGCCTTTCGGCTCAGCTCTCTCTTCACCATGACAGACCGGAACAACGCCCCCATCACTGCAGATGCAGCACCAATCCGCCTATCGATCTCACGCTCCACCCTTCCCTCACTCGTGAACAAGACCCCGAGATACTTAAACTCCTCCACTTGGGGCAGGACCTCGTCCCTGACCTGGAGAAGGCATTCTACCCTTTTCCGACTCAAGACCATGGTCTCGGATTTAGAGGAGCTGATTCTCATCCCAGCTGCTTCACACCCGGCTGCGAACTGCTCCAGCGAAAGCCGGAGATCACGTTCTGACGAAGCCAACAGGACCACATCATCCGCAAAAAGCAGAGACCTGATCCTTAGGTCACCAAAACGGATCCCCCCACCACCTTGGCTGCACCTAGAAATCCTGTCCATAAAAGTTATGAACAGAATCGGTGACAAAGGGCAGCCTTGGCGGAGTCCAACTCTCACCGGAAACGAGCCCGACTTACTGCCGGCAATGCGGACCAAGCTCTGACACTGGTCGTACAGGGACCTAACAGCCCGTATCAAGGGGCCTGGTTCCCCATACTCCCAGAGTACCCCCCACAGGGCCCCCCGAGGGACACGGTCGAACGCCTTCTCCAAATCCACAAAACACATGTAGATTGGTTGGGCGAACTCCCACGCACCCTCCAGGACCCCCCCAAGGGTATAGAGCTGGTCCAGTGTTCCACGGCCAGGACGAAAACCGCATTGCTCCTCTTGTGTGGTGACCAAAGTGCTTAACATTAATATGGAAAGAGAATAAAAATAAAAATCAACAATAAAATACTTAAGAATCACTGTAAAAACATAAAAGCCAGATAAAACAATTTAGAACTGCTATAAAAGAAATAAAAATCAGAGCCTTTTAAAAAGTAATTAAAAGCCACTATAAAAATAATAAAAAATATATTAACATTTTAAGGTGGCAAAATAGCTAAATTAGACAAAATTTACCACACTCCTGCATTTTCAAAAGCCATTTGAAAGAGGCGTGTCTTTAATCCAGACTTAAATAAAGTGACATCAGTAGTCATCCATAGGTCAAGTGGGAGTTTGTTCCATAGCTTCGGGGCTACCACCGAAAAAGAAAGATCCCCCCAGTTTCTGTAGATCTTGGAACATGTAAATAAAATTTCCCAGAAGACCTTGGTTCTCTGCCTTGCTTATGAAATGAAAGGCTGTCACAGATGTAGGATGCTGCAAGCCCATGAATACCTTGAAATGCAAACATTATGACCTTGAATTTAATTCTGAATCTAACAGGGAGCCAATGAAGTGATGAGAGAACTGGAGTGATGTGTTCACGCCTAGGGATGTTGGTGAGCAGACGTGCAGCTGCGTTTTGAACTAGTTGCAGCCTGGCAAGATGTTTCTGTGCTAGACCTGTATACAGAGCATTACTAATCTACTACAACATTGTGAATGTTAAAGACATCATGTTGGTACTTTACATGTAGTCGCTTTTATAGCCACAAGAGGTGATATTTGAGGCTTATGTATGAATGGATGGATGGATGGATGGATGGATGGATGGATGGATGGATGGATGGATGGATGGATGGATGGATGGATGGATGGAACACCTGATGTTGTTGCAGCCCTACATGAGTCATGCATCCATGAACACATGAGCTGTAATCACAGATGTCTTTGGTCTTCATCAAAGCCCCTAATTTTCACTGTTCACATCGTATAAACCCGCCCACACCTTAGTTTCTTACAGCACACCTGCCATCAATATGAGTCCTCTCAGCTACCCTACACATCACACACTCAGATATACATCTAGCAGAACCTGCTCCTGTGTGTTTCTACTGCCGCCAGCCCCATCAACACTGTGTGCACTGACAGGCGTTACACACATGAGTCCCCCCCCACCACCGCCACAGCCCACATGGCTCTTTCTTTCATTCAACCTGGAGTTTCATTGCAACAGGATATCCTGAACATTTTACATTTCCCTCAGTTGCGCAGCAGATGTGCCTAAGTGGCTCAAAGCAAAAGAGAAAGGGAGGCTGAACTGGAACTGCTCTCGGTCAACCAATGAAAAAACAGCCAGCATTCCGTTCACATTCCCGGGTTCCTTCCTTTTCTCTTCATGTTAACTCACGTCTGTTCACTTCCGCTCCGCTGCATCCCCAAGGTGACGGCTGGCTTCTGCTGCTGCGGCTCATGCCTAAAGGCTACAGGGCGAATGGGCCTGCTGTCCTCAGAGGTTTGTGACCTGAGGCCATCTGTCCCCATCGATTCGGACCCAACCTCAACGGCATGTTTCTTTGATGAGCTCTGTCTGATTTAGTTAGCATGAGTTACATTCCATCTTGATCAGAGTTGTCCCCAGTGCCAAGAAACAAGCAAAGAGACACTTAGAGAACCACTGAGCGGACCTTTTAGCAGTAGCAGCTGGTGAAAGACGTTTCCATGACGTACACTGGATTTTTCAAATACGCAAAAAAATCTATACATCCAAACATGAAAGCCCCTACACTAAATCTGAAATATCATTTGTTTACATCCCCCTCTAGAAAGTCCCAGTGTCCTGGAATGCAAAGGAAAAGCAATCTGAAGCCCCAGTGTGTTTGCAGCCCTATAAATAAAGGTGGTGGTGGGGCGTGTGGTTGACCATAATTACACAGGCCTTGTTAAAGCTGGGGCGCGCTCTCTGTCTGTCTGACTCCTGAGCCCGTTAGCCGCCATGGCTACTCCCATAGATGCAAACGCATTCACAGGCATGCACACACAAATACAGAAACACTCCAGCAGGACGTGGGTCAGATGTTTTGTTTTCTACATCAGTCTGGACTTGTGTCTTATGACTTTAACAGTCCACTACATTGTTGGCATTCAACACACTTTTGTTGGCTTTTCTTTGCAGATGTTTTCACTGTGAAACAGACGAACGTCCGTGCGGATTCATTTAGCATCAGCAGGTGAGAGGTGCGCGGAACAAACATGACGGACCAGTTTTCAGGTCTTCCAAAGCTTTGTAACCCAATGACATTTTTGCCTCATTTCTCCAAAAGCTGCACTATTCCAACCCTGATTAGAGCGTCAAGACGTTTTTTAGACATTTTCACTATGTGTATTTTCATCCCTGAGGCGTGCATGTTCACATGCTAAATCTCCATCTGGCCGCTGTGAAATAAAGTTCACAGCATTCGAGTCGAGATGTAAACACACATTCACACAGTCTTCTCTTTCTTGCTAAGCTTCAGAGGCAGACATTTACCAAACTGTGCTGTATGTCACATATCTGTACCAGCCAAAAGCGGTTTAATGGTGTGTGTGTGTGTGAGTGTGATCATGCACCTCAGTGTGTGTGAATGTATCTAAGTGCACACAGACATTAACCATGCACGAGCCAAGACTTTGTTTCAGCAGCCAGCAGAACGGTGCAAATTCTATACTCTCCGCCTCGCGGTACGGTTTGTTCCAAAGCACTTGTCTCGCTGCACAAATCGCAGCCAGGCAGCCAACTATAGCTAGCTCGGTCTATTACCGTCGACAGGCTGACTGCCAAGACGAAACATATCCAAAGTTTTAATACCTTGTTTTCACACTAACAGTTTTTCATTCCAGCTCATAAAAGCCAAATGACAATAACAATAGCATGTAGAAGAAAAACAGCCTTTTTTCTAGTGTAAACTCGAGTGTCCCTGAAACCCGTCAGTGGTCCGTGTTTCCCCACCCTCTTTGTGCTCTCTTGGTTTGGCACCATGCGGACTGGGCAGAGAACGGTTACAGTTTGATTTTTTAATGTTATTTTTCCTGCACGCTAAAAGGTGGATAAAACACTCGGTTCTTTCTTGTTTCTGAGCAAAAACGCACATTCCTGGTCACAGCTTTGCCTTTGAACAAAGAATATTTGAAGGAGGATACGAATAGAAATAGCTGAGAAGTCAGTGAGATTATTTCCCTTCATCTTTCTGGACCTTTTTTTCTTTCTTGGAGATGCACTGTGAGGCAGAAAGGCAGTAATGTGTTTTAATGCACCTCTACATGATAAAAGTTGGCCAGCTGCTGCTCCATGTGCCACGCTTGAGTATTTATCCCCCCACACTTCTTGAGTCTTATGCACCGCTGTGCCTCGTAGCATTAAACATTAAGGAGAAACAAATGAAAAGCTCTTTTAAAAGCTTTAACCAATAGGCTTTTACAAGCCTACTGGCTGCATTTGAATAAAAACAAAGACTAAAGTGGTCTAGACAGCAGGAAATCCAACTTTGAAAGAATACTACAACTCAAGTTAAATGCTTTCCCCTTTGGTGGTGGTGAATGCATTGCATTGGACCACATATATACTCATTTGGTTTATTGCTTGAAGAAATTGAATTGGTGCCACAGAGATGCAATATTCAGATCTTAAGGGGGTTGAAGGAGAGGTGGCTGGTCGACCGTAAAGACAAATGAGTGAGGGATGGAGATCTCGTGGAGTTTTTGATGAACTGTTATGTATCATCACATACATAAGCTGTCTCCAACACTCAGGATCAACTCCATTTATAGCAAACAAGGGCGATGGTGGATTTCACCGGGGAAATGTGGACAGCTATGAAACTCCTGGCTGGTTGGAGTTTAGAAACTACATTAGTGTTGGAGAGCAAATCTCTCTCTCTCTCCTTCACTCTCTCTTTCAGTCTGACGCCCTCTAGGTGTCACTAGAGACGTTCACGGGGCAGGCCGGAGAGGGCTGACTTATCAGGAGTGTGTTCGACTCTGTGTGTGTGTGTGTGTGTGTGTGTGTGTGTGTGTGTGTGTGTGTGTGTGTGTGTGTGTGTGTGTGTGTGTGTGTGTGTGTGAATGAGAACGAAGAAAAAAGGAAGCTGCAGCCTCTCCAGTGCACTGACAGCCTCAATCCAGTTGCCGTGGTGATATCCTCTCCCAGGTGCATCAGTCTCACACACACACACACACACACACACACACACACACACTACTCACATACCTCGACACCCACAGCTGGCGGTTTGTGCCCTTCCCTCCAGTAGCTCAGACAACCATCATTAACACGCTGTGTCCCTGCGCTGCGCTCCTCTGTGGCGCTCTCCCTCCCCACGCTGCACACCGTGCACCCCGCTTTTCTGCAGGTGTCCAAACCATCCCACCCCCTCCCCACACCCACCCACCACATACTCACTAATGAGAGTGAAAATGAGAACAATGGGGAGAGGATCGTGGGGCCCGCCAGCTCATCTGGGCTCCGTTGATCTTGTTAATTGCGTCCGTGGACGCGCTCCGCTCCCTTTGAAGTGTGTCTGAAGAGCCCGCTTCAGAGACTGGCAATTACCGCACATCATGTAATTGCTGCAAGACAGGCAGCCATATGAGAGAATTCATGTTACTGTATGGGTGCGTCAGGGTGTGTGAGTACATCTTGACTGTGTGTGTGTGTGTGTGTGTGTGTGTGTGTGTGAGAGAGAGAGAGAGAGAGAGAGAGAGAGAGAGAGAGAGAGAGATGATGGTGATGATTTCCAAGGTGTTGAAGCAGCACAACTGACGTCCTGTCAGACCGCAACACCTTCAAAACAAAATCCTAACAGCTTTGATGCTGCAGCTGCAGTTCGCAAAACGATCACTAACTACTTTGTTAAAAATCAATTTCTGAGGATAAATCCCCCCCTTGTGGAATCCAAATCTCTATTTTTCTTTTTCATTTCTCATGAAGTGTCATAGCTGTGGTTTCAGGAGGATGTCTACAGTCTCTTTACATCCTCCATTCCTGCTTGCACAGAATGTGTTTTGAGGTCAGTAGTGCTTTGTGTGTTACTTTGAAGCAAAAGTCTCGTTGTGTCTCTTCAAAGAACATGTAAAGTCCCTTTTTTGTGGGTTTCATTCCTCGCTGTTGCTGCCTTAGCTTTCTTTTGCCATGTCAGCATGTTCCTATTCAGGAAACATGTACGCTGCTTTCAGCACTGATGCATCTGCAAGGTTTGCTTGGCAAGGAAAGGGTTGAAAACCTGAAATAATCGCTGTAATCAAGATCTCAACCTTTAAAAAGCAGACTTACTAATGGTATGTGAGCACTTAACGCTGAACAGCCTGATTATTACGATGGTACGAAACAGAAATGTGCATGAACTGAGATGTGGAATGAATGGATTTGCCTTTCCCTCTTTCACAATCAAATCAAGGCCAAATAACATGCCTCCCTCTGTCATCACAGACTTTCTGTTTCCTGCACTCACACTTATCTGGATTTTATAACACTTGTCTGTTTACTAGATTGTCCCCTCTGCCCATATCTTATCAAATAAGTTCACCACATGCAGGCAAAGAGAGAAACAGACAGACTGAAATGATACGATCTATCTATCTATCTATCTATCTATCTATCTATCTATCTATCTATCTATCTATCTATCTATCTATCTATCTATCTATCTATCTATCTATCTATCTATCTATCTATCTATCTATCTATCTATCTATCTATCTATCATCTATCTATCTATCTATCTATCTATCTATCTATCATCTATCTATCTATCTATCTATCTATCTATCTATCTATCTATCTATCATCTATCTAGATCGATGATCTTTGTTGTTGTGATTTGAAAAAGAAAAGAATCAGACTTCTTTGTATAAAAGAGGTAGTTGATGTGTTCTGCCAACCTATTCTGAGCTGCAAAGCCTCCAACACTTCACCCTCTGTGAAAATATCAGATAATGTAACAGTTATGTGTCACAGTGGAGTGAGAAAGATACGGATAAAGCGAGGCAACCCTGTGCTCCCACTCCCACGTCTGAAACTCAGAGTGGTACAGATTAAATGCATCACTTGGGGCTAACTGCAGCTGTAACATAAATACCGTCTGAAACGGCAGCAGGCAGAGATTTGTCTCTCTGTGATTTCTGTGTAAAAAAAACACAACTGTGCATGATTTCAAACATGCCCACAAAAAATCAGCATGCAACCACATGTGACCTCTTGAACACTGAGCTGTGGAGTAAAATTAGAGCTGTACCATATTCTAAATACTGTTTTTCTCCTTAGAAAAGGGAAAAAAATCTGGATTTTATAGGTCAATCCCCCACCTGTTCTCCACAAAGATAAAATAAAAACCCTCATGCTCGGATGAAGAATCCTTTAAATTCAATTTAAAACAGAAATGCATTCTTGTACTTTTCCAGCAGATACACAAATGCAATCTAAGGTGGTTGAAATCAAGATCACATAAGTAATTCTGCACACCAACATTCATTTGAGCTCTAATGCAACAGCTTTGAAGTAACATGCATGCACTTCTGTGAGCCGATTTCTACCAGCGTCTGGGTGACATGAGCCCTGGACGGAGAGAGACAACAGGAAACTGACCAAAATCAATGATACCACACACTCCTGGATGTCAGTGTGTGTTATAAAAGTCACTTTAATGGTAACAAAAGCTCCATCTGTACAGAAAACTGAGGAATTACTTTGAGCTAGGGATGCAACGATACCACTTTTTTCCAAACCGATACGATACCGATACTTGGATCTGAGTACTCGCCGATACCGATTACCGATACCGATACTTGTACCACACACAAAAATGCAATGAATTGGAATACAGGCTTTTTTGGGAAACATGAGCAGCAGGTTCTTTTTGATGAAAATAGTCATCTCTGCATTTTCAGGTGTGAGCCTGTTTCTTTCATTCACAATGTTTGAAACAGCTCCCCCTATTGGTCAATATAGAAAACTACAAGATAAATGACAAGTCCCAATGAAGCCACTTTCAGGCAACTGGTATCGGTACCTGGTATCGGTTAGCTTTTTTCTGGTATCGGTATCTGTATCGGTATCGGTATCGGCCCGATACCGATACTGGTATCGGTATCGGTGCATCCCTACTTTGAGCATATGAATTTGTCTCCTTGCTGAGTTCATATAATTAAGTTTTTCACTTTTATCTACTTTAAATGAACATATTTTTAAAAGCTGTTTTTACAAATAAAGTCTGCAACTTGCTAAATGTGTTTTTTTTAATATGGTTACATATTTTTTGTCTTTTTGCTGGTATAAAATAATGGTTTTCTAATAAAATAATGTACACTAAAGACTATTTTTTTCCCTGCGTGTGGTTTATGGGAAACTTTGCTAACAGGCAGGGTTTAAAAAATTCACTTCAAATCTAAGATGTGTAGAAAACAACTTGAATATGTTGTGGTCTAAACTATCCAGCTGTTTTTTTTATTTAAATGTATTTATTTTCAAAATAAGTGCATAACATAAACCCCTGCATGACTCTATGGTGGACTGCAACTGGGAAAAAATCTAAACAATTATCCTCTAAGGTTGTTCTGTTACAGGCCGTTTTAATGGCTCTCTCTGAGCTGTGGTCTCAAGATTTGTTTACTCGGTTACAAAAAAAGACTTCTACAGACGAGAAAAGGCAGATTGCTCCATCAACACAGGAGGCCCTCCTGGGTGATTTCATAAACACACACAGGGAAATAAAACTTTATGCTTCCCATACACTGAAGATAGGTTAAATATTCTGGTTGTGTTGCAACACTGGATTATTTTGCAAATCGACAGACCAGCATGAAATATAAACACACACACGCCCACGTGCAAACACACCTAGCAAAAAGGGGGAAAAAAGGCTTGAATTGAGGCGGCTCGCTGAAGGGCAGCCTGCCAAAAGGGTGGGAGAGTGAGACAGACAGACACACAGACAGAGGGAGAGAGCAGGAAAGTCCTTACATAGCCCACAGGAAGAGCTGTGTCAGGGCAGGAAGCTCCTTGTTTGGGCATGGAGGTTTCCTGGCTGGATAGAAGACTGACATTTCCTCTACTGGTTGGCTTCTGGAGACGGGCTCACATGAAGACTTGAGGGAGGCTGCAGGGGTGATGGTGGTGGGCCGCCAGCTGGGAAGGGCCAGACTCGCTCTCTGGTTTCAGCTCCAGTGCTCCCCTCCTTCTCCCTCTCCTCTGCACGGCCTGAAGCTAGCTGCTTATTGCTGTAGCAGACTCGTCTCAGGTCAGCTTTCATTTGACAGAATCTTACAATGCAGTCAGGAATGTGACATGGCTCTCTTTAAGTGTTGTGGTTCAGTAACTGAAGAACTCTTTAAACGTGGTAAACAGCTGCTGAACACGTGGATAACATCTGCACTGAATTACATGTATCTCTGGTAAAAGTAGTTGTTTGTATTTGACCCGTGTTAGTTAAGAGAGGCCACTCTGATCCAGTGACTTAATGATGGAGTTGGTTTCAGGTATTAGTAAAGATACTCTGAAAACACTCATATGCCATATCACAAAGCAGATTTCAGATCACCTGTTGGCCTGCTATATATGAAGCAGAAAGCAGCAGCAGGTGGACTTTAAACAGAAAACAGAACAGCAGCTTTGAAAAGCTCCTGCTGTGTGATGATTGTGTTAACCCCCGCTCCATCGTGCTGCTTTACTGCATGACCTTTCACCAAAATGCAAAAGTCGGCTAATGATGTTTGTGCGTGCATGCGTGTGTGTGTGTGTGTGTGTGTGTGTTACTGCTAGATTTTTTTAATGAAAATCTCAGATCACTTGACTGAAAATACCCGCCACAGCTAACAGACGTTAGCAAATCCTGGTGATTTGTAAATACACTGATCTTATATTTGACGCTTTAGCAGAAGGGGGTTATCTCCAGCATTTTTCTCAGAGCTCTGACTAATTACACAGGAACTTTGTTTGAAGCGTTGCCATTGAGTCACCCGTCTACCCTTGGAGCCAACCCTGTCTAAACTCCTCATAAACCACTGGATGGATTTTCATTAAACCTTCAGAAATTAATCATTACACAAACATCTACAACTGATTAACTTTTGGAGTCAAAACAATTGAACCAATACAAACATGGCTGTAACTCTGTCAGGTTTACAGATATTGTGCTAAAACTTGGTGTGGTAATAGCTGAGAGTCAATCCCAACACATACTGTCTAAGTGCTAACTGTTCGTGTGAAGTTGAGCAGCTTTACCTCCATCATCTCTCCACATAAGATGATCTCCTTTTAAAATTCTGGCAGGAAAGTCGATGAATTCTAGGAATGTTGGGTTATTAATAATTAAACTCGTTTTTATTAGCGTTCCCCTTTGAATTAGAAACGCTAACTTCAAAATGTCTGGCATCGTTTTGCAACCATGACTTTAGATAAATGATAAAACGTTAACAAGAATAGTGAAATAGTAGAATAATAGTGACTCCAACAGTTATTACACAGTCTGCATGAACACTAGAAACACGCTAATGTACGATTTTGATGCAAAACACATCTGTGATGATATTTAGCATAATGGCATGAAAGACACCAACCTTTTTCTTGTGTTCATTTAATAAACACCATTGACTCCAGATTATGCTGCAGTAATGCTGTCCCTCTTGGACGTTCATTAGAAAAAAAATAGTGACAGTCTGGCAAAAATGTGATTTATTTTAATGACTTAAGGAAAATAAATTTCTCTTTTAGGTGTTATAATGTGGCTAGAATTAGCACCACTAAGACCAAGAGACTGTAAAGCACTCATTTGTGTTAATCTGCACATCACTGTATTATGCACAACAAACTAAATGTATTATCACATTTTCATGCTAAACAAATTTCTTTAAAGGAGTCATCACCTATAACACTGTGGATATCTACGTCCTATTATAGTCTTTTGGGCCATTCAAATAAATTGTATTGGAAAAATATATTAAAAAGGAGCTTTTCTGACCCTTTTTTGTAAAGGACATATTTTCTCGCGAGATCACACGCGATATTTCGGCTGTGCTGGACGGTCAAAATAATAATGCATGTTTCTCACTTCAGCTATCTTGGTGTTTTCTGCAGTTCTGTACATGGAGCCCAACGTCTCAGCATTCATACACAATAGAGCAGGGGTCCCCAATCCTGGTCCTCAAGGGCCGGTATCCAGCAGGTTTTAGTTGTAACTCTGCTTCAACACACCTGATTTCAATTAGCAAGTGATTAGCAGGCTTCAGCAGAGCTTGATGAGCTGCTGCACAGGTGATTCAACCACTGAATCAAGTGTGTTTGAGCAGAGAAACCACAAAACCTGCTGGATAGCGGCCCTCCAGGACCAGGATTGGGGACCCCTGCAATAGAGTATTAAGATTCTGCCTTACCGTTTGAATTGCAGGCAAGTTTCTCAATGTTGGAATGGTCCCTCTTTCTAGATGGAACAAAAACTACTGAGCATCTCACATGTGAAACTTGCTTCTTCATTTTGCCAGCTAGCAATGCCGGTGCTCGACTGAATTTGAGGGGGAGAGGGGCCTGTAGCAGCGCTGTCCATATATGGTATATCCTGCCTTTGTGACGACATGTAGGCGAGAACTCAAGATCTCGTTTTGGAGTGAGCATGCTCGTGGGGTGCATGTGGGCTGGTTGAAGAAGGCTAAATTAAACAAACAATATCGGCTTCTCGGCCAGTGAAAAATCATTAGGAAGCCATTATATACATTTTTTTAAGTGGAAAAGTGAAAGTCTCAGGTGATGACTCCTTTAAAAAAACTTTTGATGAAAGTTATTTACAACACACTCCTCTTTAAAAGCACATTCATGAGACAAAACTGTGCATTTTGAGTATTTTTTTTAGAATAGAATAGACTTTATTGATCCTAAAGTGGGGAAATTCACTCGTTAAAGTAGCACATACACTTAGAGAAAAGGAAAAAATAATACAGGTAAATAAATACACAAAGGCAGTAAGCTATTATTGTAACTTTCAGCAATTAAAATAATGAATAAATAATAATAAAAATAATAATGAATAAAAATGTAAAATTGTACTGAATCTAGCACTGATGTTACCGTGTAACAGGATAATACCAGGGGAGTTCTACACTCTTACTGCAGTCGGAATGAATGACCTACGGTAGCGTTCTGTTTTACATCTGGGATGTCTCAGTCTGCCACTAAAGGAGCTGTCCATGGCCTCCACAGTGGAATTCAGTGCATGGGAGGGGCTTTCCAAGATGGAGGTCAGCGTCACC
The DNA here is from genome assembly GCA_006937985.1 of Aphyosemion australe. Classification (NCBI taxonomy): domain Eukaryota; kingdom Metazoa; phylum Chordata; class Actinopteri; order Cyprinodontiformes; family Nothobranchiidae; genus Aphyosemion; species Aphyosemion australe. The sequence goes on along the minus strand of SSNS01000240.1, from coordinate 792,313 downwards.
AACATCCTTCTTTCACACACGTCCTCAACAGAATCCAGCGGGCAGCCCAGAACCGAGCTAGCTTTGGTAGCTAGCTTGTTCAGTCTCTTCCTGTCTCGGTCAGAGCTGCCTACACCCCAACAGACCACAGCAGAATGAACAGAGCCAACAACAGAATGGTAAAAATAGTTTAGCAGATAGGAATTAACTCCGAAGGACCTCAGCCTCCTCATGAGATGGAGGCGGCTTTGGCCCTTCTTATACAGAGCATCTGTGTTGTGGGACCAGTTCAGTTTACTGTTGAGGTGAACACCCAGGTACTTAAAGGTGTCCACCACCTCAATGTCTGCTCCCTGGATGTTTACTGGTGAGTGAGGAGGAGTGTTTCTCTGGAAGTCAATCACCATTTCCTTTGTTTTACTGGTGTTCAAGCGAAGGTGGTTACGCTCACACCAGTCCACAAAGTCCATGATGACTGACCTGTACTCCTGGTCGTTCCCCTCAGACACACAGCCGATGACGGCCGAGTCATCAGAGAACTTCTGAAGGTGACAGCTGCTGGTGTTGTAGGTGAAGTCCGAGGTGTAGAAGGTAAAAAGAAAGGGTGAGAGCACCGTACCCTGTGGAGCTCCACCTCATGTACTGTGGCCTGTTGGTGAGGTAGTTGATGGTCCATGCAGTCTATCCAATCCTGCACCATTCATCTTCTGCTGCAGTAAAGACGGCTGGATGGTGTTGAAAGCTCTTGAGAAGTTGAAAAACATGACTCTCACAGTGCTTTTTTGCATCTTGAGGTGAGTCAGCGCTCTGTGCTGCAGGTAGATGAGGGCGTCCTCCACCCCCATGTTTGGTTTGTATGCAAAGTGCAGTGAGTCTATTTCTGGGCTCACTACGCAGCATAGATGGGTGAGTCTCTCCATGGTCTTCATCGGATGGAAGTTTCAGCAATGTGTTTATTGTTTGTTTCAATTAAAACAGTTTTCAATAAACTTCATAGCTTCCAATTTATCATTGTAACATGTTATGGTACCATAAGATATGATGCAGATTAAGTTGTCGAAAATATCAGATGGACAAGAGACCGAGTACAGAGACCTGGGGGACCACTTTGTGGCATGGCGTGGTAACAATCACCTCATCAACACAAGAGCTGACTGTGGATTTTAGGAAACTCAGGACTGTTGAAAACCCGTTCCATCATGGGAGAAGAAGTGAAGGTGGAGGAAAACAAACATCTTGGTGTTCACGTGGACAGCATACAAGAACAGAGAGCAGCCTGGACTTCATGAGGAAACTAAGATCTTTCACTGTTAGAGTTGAGGAGAGTGCAGTCTCGTCTCTAAGAAGCATCACTAATTTATTTAGTTTTGTCTAATTAAAGCTTTCCTAACACCTAATTAATGCATGTAAATGTGCTTTTAAAGAGTGCTGTAGACATTATCAGGCTGTTCCGGAGGTTTTAGAGACAAATCTCCAGTGTTTTAAGCCTTAATGACAACAAACTGCTGTTCGTCCGCCTTAAAAATAATGAGTATATCAAGAAGCATTTACTGGCTTATTTCATGGAATGTGTGCTCTATTTTCTTACAATATATTGTGCAAAGTAAGTCTTTTTATTCACTTATTTGTAAGTTGTTTCAAATTGTTTACAAGTTCAGAAGGTATTGATGGGAATTTGTTGGGCTTCATCTTCTTTGAGTCTTTGATGGCGGTGACATATTTCTTTGGCTTTTCTGAAGTTTGTAGAAATGAGCCCCAAAACTTCACCTTTGACTGTTTACATTCAACATTATTGCAGATTCCAGCTTGACTCTAGTCGTCACAATCAAAGCTTCAGACAAAAACACAAATGTTTCCTGCTAAACAGCGAGAGCTCGAGTCTGACATAAATTTATAAGTGACAAGATAAGTCCTACACCTGCTCTCTCTCTCTCTCTCTCTCTCTCTCTCTCTCTCTCTCTCTCTCTCTCTCTCTCTCTCTCTCTCTCTCTCTCTCTCTCTCTCTCTCTCTCACACACACACACACACACACACACACAAACACAGGAACAGCAGCAGACACACAGAGGAAATAGGATGGACAGTAGACTGCCCTGGTGTGAAATAAAGTCTGAGACACAAACACTCACAAATAATTACACACACACACACCAACACACAAAATTCATATACACACTCATATTTCTCCTGCTGTCATGTCTTTCTGGGTGATTATCTCATGATGTGCAGCAGCTCTGCAGCTTCGTAGCAACAGCGGACGGCGCGGTGATGCCGCTGGCTGCCAGGGAAGAATGTGTGAGTGTTCAAGCAATTCAAACAAAGCTGGAGAGGAAGAGCTGTGAAATGAACGGGTGCAAAGACAAAAGTGTTTTAAACAGAATTCTCTTTTTTTTTTAATGAAGCAATGAATGATGTGTGTTAAAGTCAAAATGTGGAATCAAAAAGAAGATGAATGTGTTTGGGAAGAACTCGGAAGGTAAACAAATCCTTCACTGAAGTGTAATTTCTGTGCTCCGAGAGACAGAGGGAGCTTCCTGCTCATCCTCACAGCAGCTTTTAGCCCGCTGGTCTGGGTAGAATAACAGAAATGCTCTGGGGTCATTACTCACAATGAAGGACTCTATTAAGCAGCAGTGTACAGAGCTAAACTCACACGCGTACTCTTACACCCCGAGGTGTGTGTGTGTGTGTGTGTGTGTGTGTGTGTGTGTGTGTGTGTGTGTGTGTGTGTGTGTGTGTGTGTGTGTGTGTGTGTGTGTGTGAGAGAGAGAGAGAGAGAGAGAGAGAGAGAGAGAGCAGGTCAACTGTGTGGCCTTTTTTGTGAGAATTACACTTAACTGCAGGGATATTTCTGAGCTTTAAAAAAAACACACAAGCTATGTGCACTCTTTGTAATCTAGCACCATTACCGCCAGCTTCGCGTACATTAGAGGATAAAAATGATGGGGGGGGGTGGGGTAATTTCACTGAAGGGGCATTTGAGGTATTTATAGGCATCACAATTGAAGCAGTGAAATCATGCGGAGTTCATGATCTGATCATTAATGCATTCTAAAGGAAACAGAACCATCATACAGCGTGTGCAGCCTGAACCAGCAGGCTGGGCTCTGAGTGCACCATGCAGGAAAAACTTTGCTTTTCTATCACCTTGTCAAAGCATTTGAGCGCTGAGCCAAAAATTTCCCAAGCTGAAGTTGGGTTATAGCTGTGGTCAAGGCTCATGACTTCACTTTGGCAGTAATAACCTGTCAACTGTTTCACATTAGGAAATGTAAAAGTCTACATCCATACTTGACAAAGCTGACAGATGCTGACAAGCCACTGCATGCAGTCACAGGCCCTAAATGAGGACCTAATGGTGTGGATGTGACAGAGATGTGGCTGTGTTCAGCCTGCCACAGCACACACTGCTTACTGTTAACTAGCTGTTACCGAGGCAGACGGAGCACACACACACGCACACACACACACGCACACACACACACACACACACACACGCACGGGAATAGAGGAAACATTCAAATTTGTATTTATAAAAATTAAACAACATTCATTGACAAAAAGAGTTGAGGTGTTTATTAAAGTGAACTGGCTGAGTTGTGTTGTCTTTTTTTCAGCTCAATTTGTTGTTTTTCTTCTGAGTTGCATCAGGCTCTAAAAAAACTGGAACAGAACAGAAAACTGGTGTAGATTTGATTGCAAAATATTAACTCATTCTTGCTTATTAAAACGTGTGATTGACAACATTTCAGGAAACACACAGGTCAGTGTAACACCTGGATTATTTCAACACAGCCGCGCTGCTGTGATGGGAGCAAAATGGGGTTCGTCTTGCTGAGATAAAGAAGGTCCTACACTCAAAACCTCTCCATCATGAGCTGGTTTTCTCAGGATCCACTTTCCTCTCACAGCCAAAACCACACGTTGGGATAATTGAGGATAAATTGGCTCTAGCGTGTTCCTGCGATGGTCTGGTGACCTTTCCAAGATGTCCCCCCCGTCTCCTGCCCGATGACCCCTGCAGGTTGGCACCAGTGGGTTTTGTCCTGATTTGCTCCATCAAACCCAGCTCCTCATCATCTTAAATCACCCACCTGTTCTTCCTTGTGTCATCAACTCTCCCAGTACATCTAATCCTCAGTTTCTCAGTCTAGTTCTTGGATCAACTGTTGTGTCTCCTGTTCCTGGTTCAGTAGTTCAACTCCTGTTGCTTGTAACTCTTATAGCTCCTGTTTATTGGGGCCCAGTGGCCATTTCTTTAGTTTTATCTTGCCTTTTCGCTCCATTTTTCCGTATATTGGTTTGATTAAACATTTTGGATTATATCTGCATGCTGCTGTTGTTTTGTGGTCAATATAAGATGGTCAAAATATTATTTTTCTTTATATGCTCAGCACTTGTTAGGGTTTATGGTAGGTCTGGATCCCAGCTGTCAACAGAAGAGTGGTAATAGAATTCCAGACTGGGTCCTTCATAGGTCCTACAGTCCAAATACTCCTCTAGATGCCAGTTTAAAAGTTGATTACGCAGTATGTTTGCATCTTCTGCAGTATTGGTTAAAGGATGTTGGAAAGAGGTCACAGTAAGAACTGACTGATTTCTGGATCCCTGACTACCCAGACGTTAAAGGGACACTTTGCAACTCTTTAATATTTTTAAATCATGTTCTTGAGCCAGTATGTGCTAAAATGACCCTTTACAGGGTTAATGCAAGGCCACCCAGCCCCTGTCACCCCCTGTGGCCAGAATATTCCACTTCACAGTTGCCGGTCTGGTCTGTTGGGACTTGGAAAAATTCATCTTGACCTACCTGGATCTGCAGTCTGCTTCCAGCATGTTTCCTGCATGTTTTAGATCATGAACACAGCTGATTTGTTTGATGTAGTGATGAACCGCTCCTGTAGACACTAATGAAGGCTGAGGAGACATTTCAGCTGTTAGATTAAGGTGTTAAAAAGACCAACGCGCAACGAGGAGAGATGTTTTACTTTCGGTTTCGCCAACGAACACTAGGGGGTGCTAAAAACAAGCCAAAACTGACTAGTGTCCCTTTCACCTGCTGACCTGCTGCTGGCATGGTGTTTGTGTGGAAAGTGGCTTTTTTTCTTCAGTTCAAATTAATTTACTAACTCAAAAACTACACACTGTGCACATTTCTCTTACTAGTTTACATTTAAAATAGATCTGTGTTCATTTGTAACATTAACCAGCTGCATTTTCAGAGGTTTTGCATCTAAAAAAAGAAAAACAAAAGTACAGCATTATTTTGCTGTGATTGACTGTATGTATAAAAACGGATTCTTCTAATATTCTGTTGTATTTTGATGCTTAATAAAACACTGTTAGTGTGTGTGGGACTGGAACATCCTAAGCACGACTCTGTCCCCAAAACCCAACATGGTGTCTCCTGAAGACAAGATGTTTTGGCTTCACGTTTGAGCAGCAAAAAAAGATGGAGATGCTTCGTCAGTCTTTATTTATATCAGTGCTGTGAACCAAAGGAGTTCATGACTCAATTTCAACCATTTACTCATGTCCAGCATGAATACTAGAGCTTGTGTTCATGCTGGTGAGCAGCAGAAGCTCCCAGCAGGGATCCCACTCCTCCTGCTTCCCGCAGCAGACTGATGACATCAGCTGGGGTGGAAAGTAGCCATTAGTTCCACCTCATCACTGAGGGACAAATATAGCATTGCAAGGCTTTCATCAGACAGAGGGGACAGCTGTAGAGAGGGGGTGGAACAGAAAACCTGGACAGATGATGATACACTTTGGACTCCTCATTCTCAGTGCTCACCTCCTCCAATCCACTGAGTCCAAAATGTCACATCAGAGACTGATAACACCCTAAGACTTGTGTCCAAAGGAAACAGGTTGCCATATATGTTCTAAAGTGCTTTCATGCGTATATATGACTTAAAAAGAAAGAAACTTCTGATATACGTTAGCTTTTTCATATGTGATCAAGTCCCGGTATTTAAATGAGGCTTTGCAGCATCCAGATAACAACAGCTGCACGTTTCAACGCTGGTGCAGCGTTATGAAAGCGCAGCAGTCACAACACACAGCACCGCTGTCAAAACTCCAGGGCAAATCATGTCTGTTTCAGCTGCCATTAGTCCTGATTCCTGAGAACGTGACTCTAAAGTATATTTTTAAATGTGTGATTTCATTTCTGTGGCAGACTGCAGTATTTATCATGGTCTCATTCAACAGATATTATCTAACAAATGGGTTAGGGATTATTCTCAGATTGTGCATAAAGCAAATACGCAGGATTTTAGTGGGTTGTTGTCTGATGTGTGTGTGTGTGTGTGTGTGTGTGTGTGTGTGTGTGTGTGTGTGTGTGTGTGTGTGTGTGTGTGTGTGTGTGTGTGTGTGTGTGTGTGTGTGTGTGTGTCTCAGAACAGGTGGCTGCGGTGCTGGAGGAGACACCTGGCCTCCGCCTTTTGAATGACAGGTGGTGAAGTCACTGCAGGGCACACGGAGGGAGGGATTTGCTGTTATGTCTCTTTCTCTCAGCTTTTGATGGATCAGACTGAGACACGCCGGATGCTCTGATACGATCACACAAGAGTGCCAAAACACATGAATAAAAGCCAAACTATGTACTGTAAACCTATCTGAGTAATATTCATCCAAACTGCTAAAAGCACCCATTCAGCTCTGCAGCTCTCTCCTTTCATCTGCATTATTGTGACAAGATTGTTCCGAACTATCGACCTGCAGTTCAGTTAAATACAGTGACCCTGAAATGGATTCTGACTGCTTCATGTGAAAAACTAAAATAAAGGAATTATTTGACAGGAAAAAGGCAACAGAAGCCATCGTGAGTTGTTAGTTTGAACTATTGCTATAAACGGAGGTTTTATGCAAAACTCTCCGATGTGCCGTTGTTTTAAACAAATCTCCTGCTCAGCACATCCTCCTAATAAAAGCATAGAAAACCTGAAAAGAGTTGCTACATTTATTCATCTAGCTTCACAAACTGAGGGATTGCTTATTATCTTAAGACTCAGAAAGGAAGAAAAATACAACTGGAGCCTACTTACTAGCCTTGACACATAAAGACTTTTAAGGGTCTGTTTGCATTTCAGAGCCACCCAGGTGCCTTTTGTAAAGCTCTAGTGTACTTGATGCTGAGTTGAAGAGGTGTCATATTTGGAGCTACTTAAGCATGTGCTGTTTTGTTGTCTCTTCAAAGCCGAGTACTTCAAATAAGCTAGGCTTATTAAGTGGAGCTAAAGTTGCCAGGACACCTGTAGATTATCGTGGAAGCAACACGTCAAAAATCTGTTTCGTGCAGAGCAAAAAAAAACATTCAAAGAAGCTTGTGCGAGCTGCACTTCTCTTACATCCTGTGAGGTTTTTTTTTGACAGGTGTTCTGCAAACACAATCACACATCTTAGACCAGAAATAGAGAGGAAATTTGTGACACTGTGTCTTTAGAGGCAAATAAAGCATCTGTTGATTCACAAGCTGTCACACAGGGGCATCTCCAGAAAGTTTTAAAAACAGGAGGGTAGAAGGGGCCCAACGGTGACCTTGGGGTTGAGCACCAAACCTGGAAGTCATACCTGAATTTTTTATGCAGTTGTCATGAATAGAAAGTTTTAAAAACCACTGAAACATGAGAGCTTGTTTTCTTGTTATGCTAAAGTTCTTCACCCAAGATATAAAAATGAACTGAAGGATGCAGTTGAATCAGTAGCAGCCCTTTTGTTGGGATTTAATCCATTTGCATTGGTTTGTTGCATATCATACCAGAGGCTTACTTCATCCACAATTTCTGTTTGAGAAATTCGCCAAAATGAGGGATTGCCTGGCGGATCGAGAGGGTGGCGCTGCAACAGAAGAGAGGCTGCCATTTTACGCCATCGGCCACTCTGACCACCACCAACACAGGCAAGTCCGGTTAATGTCTTGTCCAAGGACACAACAACAGCGACTGAGCAGGGCGTGAACCTGCGACCTTCCGACTGCGGGGTGACCACTTAAGGCTGCCGCACACGAGAGCCAATAGCTGAGCTACCGGTCATTCGAGGCCGTTTGCTCAGCAGATTACTCGCTGTGGGCGCCTAATTTTCACTGAGTTTTCTGCCTCACGAGACGCTGAGGTGAAAATCAAACCGGTTTGATACTTTCCGCCCCACGGGGGGCAGAAACTCGCCGTGTGCGCACTACGTGAGCATTCGGCTGAGCTGAAACCTTCCAAGTGACCAATCACAGCGCGTTCTCCCCTCACGTGATTCCAAGGTGGCAGCCTCCTGTCTGCATGACGGAAAAATAAACAAAACAGAGACGGAGCTGGATATGGAGGAAATGCTAATACTTGTTTTGCTGATGAGGCGTCGTTGTTTATTTTTCCGTCATGCAGACAGGAGGCTGCCACCTTGGAATCACGTGAGGGGAGAACGCGCTGTGATTGGTCACTTGGAAGATTTCAGCTCAGCCGACTGCTCACGTAGTGCGCACACGGCGAGGACAGACGTTTGCAAATAACGATGGCAGATTCAAATTCAACTGTAGAGCAGACTTTTAACCTGAAGAGGGCGCTAAACAGACAGTTTTAGGCAGAATATTTGTATTTGAAAAAAGATGCACTGAAGTGCCAAAATAATGATCAAACATGTCTACAGCACTGATGGACGCTCGCTTATAATTTAGCAGCAAAAACGTTGATTTGGGGGTGACTTGCTCTTTAATGATTACCTGAAACATCTGCAATGCTTACCTTTTATGTAAAAAAGAAAGGGGGGGGGGGGGGGGGGGGGGGGGGCAGGAATTGGAGACTTACTCAATAATATTTATTAAATGCAAATGTATGTCCTCTGATTGGCTAACAGCAACACCACTCCGCTGCCTCCGATGGCTTCTCTTTGCTCTCTCCTGGACGCTAAATCAGTACAGCCTTCTGCAATCGAGCTAAGGCGGGCCATGAATGCTAATATTCTCTGTGACGTAGGAGAGTCTGGCTTTTTCTGACCCGATCGTTTTCCCTTCTAATGCAGGTGAACATTTTCACATTCAGCGTGCATGTAAGCCAGGGGTCCCCAATCCTGGTCCTGGAGGGCCACTATCCAGCAGGTTTTGTGGTTTCTCTGCTCAAACACACTTGATTCAGTGATTGAATCACCTGTGCAGCAGCTCATCAAGCTCTG
>SSNS01000240.1:748172-775672 GCA_006937985.1 Aphyosemion australe | reverse complement strand
GTCTCTTGTTTAGTTGAGGTTCCTGACAGACCCGTCAGAGCCGCTTTCTACTCCCCGTTTCTGGAGTCCCGTATGCATTTGAAGTGCTGTATTTGTTTTACAAAGACAGGAAATAAAATATCCCTTTTCATCTTATATTGTCCTTGCCCAGTCCTTGACATGTCTCTTTAGTTTCTGTCTCTCAGGTAAATCTCCAGATTCACCCAACACTGCACAGAGAGCAGAAAAGTGCTTTTTGGAGGAAGAAAACCAAGTGCTTTTGATGCTGATTTCTTTCCCTTCAGATAAAAAAGACTCTTGCTGAAGTAGAGGTGCGTAGAGAGTATAAAAAGTTTTTCTGCTTGCTCGTTTTTTGTTTTTTTTAGCAGATCTCGATTGTCCTTGGGGAGAGGGTGGTCTGCATGTCTGACAGTGGGGTGGGGACGGGGGAGCTGTAGATGTTAGATGCAACTGAGGAAGGGAAGGACGAGGCCACCTGGGACTGAAAGGTGGTGGACATGGACACTGACGGGTAGGTGGTGGCGACTGAAGGAGATGGATAGGAAGTGTGCACAGGCGAGGAGTAGCAGGAAGTGACTGGAGAGGGGTAAGAAGACACTGGAGAGGGGTAGGACGTGATGGGAGAGGGGTAGCTGGAGGCGGGGGAGGCAGCTGACACCGGTGCTGATGTTACTGCCACCGCTCCAGCCTTCTCTGCTTTCTTGTCCTTCTGCCTCAGGTGGATCTTTGTGTGCCGTTTCCTCTCGTCACTGCGGGCAAACTTGCGGCCGCATATCTCACAGGCGAAGGGCTTTTCTCCGGTGTGCGTGCGGATGTGTGTTGTCAAGTGGTCGCTGCGGCTGAAGTTTCTCATGCAGATGCGGCACTGGAAGGGCTTCTGACCAGTGTGGATGCGGATGTGACGTGTCAGCTCATCGGACCGTGAGAAGCGGCGATCGCACGTCTCCACGGGGCAAGCGTAGGGCCTTTCGTGTGGTGGCGTCTTGCTTGGCCGGGTGGGGTACTTGCGCAAGCGGCTGGGCTTTATCAGCTGGGACTGGTAGACACCTTTTATGTCCTGTGAACCCGTCTGAGTGGCAAAGGCCTTGATGGTGGACAGAGGAGTGAGAGAAGGCTGGCTCGACTGACTCTGGAAGGGCTTTTGGTCTGGGGGCACCAAGCTGATCTCCCCTTGCTGCTGTGGGAAGAGGTAGTCAGGAATCATGGGTACAGGGAACCCCGTGCTGCAGGCTTTGCTGTTAGGGTAGGCAGGGGGCGGGTACTGCACTGCTCCAGACGAGCTAGGGAACGCCTGACCCTGGTCTGGAAAGATATCAGAGTTTGGACTGGAGTAAGTTGGAGCTGCTGAGTAGATTGGGTTGGGCTCACTGTGGTGAATCGAGGAGCTGAGACTGGAGGTCTGAGATGACGAAGAGGTTGAAGAGGATGTGGTGGAGGATGGAATGGCTGAAGACGAGGACAAGGTGGTCTGTGAGGAAACAGAGGAAGAGCTGGTGGTGGAACCAACATTGCCCATCAGATTGGTGAACAGGCCCAGGATGGGCTCCGCCCAGAGGCTGTTGCTGCATGAGGTGGCGGGTTCAAGAGTGAAGCGGCCAGTGTAAGTGATGGGGGGCAACCTCTGGGTGGGGTAGGTCTGCTCCACAACTGGCTTCTCGCAGTTGAAGGGGATATCAGGTAACGTATCTGCAGAGAACACAGAGAAACCAGAGACATTCATCAAACTGTCAATATCTAGAGGTTAAGGGGGGACTCCTGCCAGAGAGGTGGACAGTTTGTCCCCCCACCTCCGTTTTTATAGATCATTCAGGTGGCCACGCAGATACGCAACCCAACTCTTTCCCCCAAACTCTTCAACACTTTGCGCTACATCTCAGCACGCTGCTGTGCAATCTTTCTAGGCTCACATTTTCATCTCATTTTCTGCCTTCCTGTGTTGCAGAAAGGCACACACACACACACACGCGCGCGCACACACACACAGATTCCTAAAGACCATCAGAGCCAGAGGCAATTGATTAGTGAAACTGCAGCTCAGCTGGTTTTAAGTATGCAATTTGAATAGAGCCGGAGCGTCTAAAAATGTGTTGACTGAGCAGCTCAAATTAACACTAAAGTGCAAAGTTGCAATGGAAAATGTAAAAAAAGACATTTTTACAAATGATTTTAGAAATCTGAACGAAAATGTTTAAAACATGACACACGTTTGTTTAATCCTACATCTTTTCTAGTTTAGTGCTGCTCATTTAGTTCAGACTTGAAAGCAGAAGATGAATCAAAATGGGCAAATCTCTTACCTCCAGCAAGGTGGTCGTACTGTTCTCCTGGCTCACCGGAGCCAAAGCCAGCACCTTCGGGTGCCGAGGCGGTGAGGAAAGGAGTCCCTGCTGAGCTGAGCATCATCACCTCCTCCAGCTTGGGGTAGTTATCCATGGGGGAGTGAGGAAAGCTGAGAGGCTCAGAGATCTGCAGGGTAGGCAGGATCATCTCGGTCTTGGCTGCAGCCATCCTCTGCTGGTGCTGAAGCTGCACGGCTGAGGCTGCGCTGGCGGCTGCTGTAGAGTGGAGGGAGGCTGCGTGTGTGTGTGCTGGCAGAGCACAGCCTCGCAGGTGGACTGGATCACTTAGGGAGCGCTGATCACTTCTGCTGATGCTGTGGAAGACAGTGGTTTCTGCCTTCCTCCGTGACTCGCCAGGTGTTCTGTTGTTTTCCTTCTCCTCGCAGAGATTAGAAAAAATCCACTTTGATCACAAAAAAATCAAAATGTCCTTTGTGCTCATCCCCTAAAATGAATCAACAGATCAATTTTGATTGTTGTAATAAATGAAGCTGCTCATCCAATCAGGTTAGTTTGGATGTTGTTGTGAGTGGACTTTGTACTTGTGGAGTGATGTTTCTCAGCTCTTTTTGTCTGTTTGTCTCTCTCTGCTCTAACAGTTGCTCTTCTGAGCTCTCTGTACTCTCTTTGAGCTGCGAGGTTTCCCCGCACATTTATACACTCTTGCTGTGACGTAGATGTCCATATTTGGAGCAGAGGAAGCCCATATTTAGGCACTGCAGTGGAGGACACATGACGCCGGCCCAGAGGGAAAACAGAAGAGAGACTTTCTATTAAGCGCTTGCAGTAAATTGCGAAGACAACGCCGCTCTCCCTCTGTCGATGTGTCTTCCTGGCCGCGCGGCTCGCTCCGACAGCCGCATAATTCTTGCCCTGTCCCGCTCGCCCCGTAGATTTGATTTGGATTTCCCGTCCGTGCAGCAGGCAGCGCTGCTGCCGGAAAGCTTTGCTCCGTCGTGCCTTATAAGGTCGTGACTACATAAGGACCTATTCCGGTGGGTTTCCAGTTCCTTGTCCTTATTTGGGACTTCCTGAGGCAGATCGCTGTTTGGCAGAGAATGAGAGGCGAGAGAGTGCAAATCATGTCCAGCGTTCAGCATAGTTTACGTCTGTCTGAAAGAAAGCCCACACCCAAACAAAGAACTTTATTATTCGGAGCAAAAGTTTATTTTAGCGAGTTTTAACCGCACGTGCCACATTTATTCTGTACTTTTCTACACTTTCTAAACGCTGAGTGCTGCTTAGACTCTGCTGGGTGGTGGCAAACGTCCTCCAAGTTAACTTTCCGTCTCTCTCTCCTGCATGTGTCATTGATTAATGAGAGCAGATAGCCGGATGCTGACGAGGTGCGGGCCGATCTGTCTAATTGAGGGGTGTCCCCCCACCCCTCCCCTCCCCTGCTCAATATTCACGCAGCCTCTCTGCCACTCAGCGGCCTAATGGGCCGCATTAACGGCGCAGCGCGCAGCTGCGAGGACGCCCGCAGGATGCCGATGTTCCCCCGGCGGCTCCATCCGCGCCAAAGCTCCGCTCGCAGGATGCTGACGAGAAATCAATGTGTTTCCCTCGCTGCTGACCGGATCTATATGAGAACAGCCTCGTTGGGAAACATCGAGGTCCTGGGGTGCTCCCCTACATCCCAAGAGCTGAAGACTCGTCTGATTCCAAACCTGTTAGAGAGCAGCTACAAGTGAATTCAAAATGATCAAATAAGATCTCTGAATATATTAACCTGATTAATTCTGAATGATGTAGCAACAAATAAAGAGGTTTGGTCTTCCCTCCCAGGCATTTTTCATTCAGCCTCCGGCGGATCTCTCTGTTAACCCCCATTAGACTCAACTTCTGTCATATATTATAGATGATCTGCAGCAGCTCCTTCACAAATAATCCCGAAGTGCAGCTGGTGAATTCGATTTTGTTTATTGATACAGACACAATAAAGTAAGTTTATGCTCACTGGGAAAGATGCTGGGTTTTAATGGATCCAGTTTGGATTGTTTTGGTAACCCAGTTTGGGTTGGTCTGGTCTGACCAGCATATGGGCTATTGGCTATTTAACCAGTGTCAACACCAATAAGGTTATTATTAATAATAATAATAATAATAATAATAATAATAATAATAATAATAATAATAATAATAATAAATTTGATTTATAAGCACCTTTCAAGACTCTCAAGGTTAACACACATAATGCTTTTGTTAATTTTTTACTCCAATGATTTTCTGAATTGAAAATGTAGTATAAATAAGAACACCCCCCACCCACCCATTTATTTTTTTCCCAAAATCCAACAGAATAGTGAAAATCATACTATGGAGCTCATTCCCTGAGCAGGTTATGTTCAACAGGATCTCAATGTTTAAAGTCTGTCAGGGTGACAAAACAAGCTCCACTGAGCTCAGAGTAGAGCCCGAGTCAGCTGAGGTGGTTCAGGCATCTGCTCACCTTCCTCTGGAGCTTTTCCAGGCCACTGGGAGGACTCCCAAAACTTCCTGGAGGGACTTCCTCTCTGGCCTGGGAACACGCTGGGATCCCCCAGGAGGAGCCGAAGAGCATCACTGGGGAGAGGGATGTGTACTCATGGACCTGTTACTTCTGCAACCCTACATCAAGTAACAGAAAACAGAGTGATGGTGCAAACCATTTAACAAATAAAATTAATGAAAATATGAAGAAAAAAAATCATCCCTCATGTTGTAAAACTCCTAATTTAATATTAAAACCATAATAACATGAGCCAATTTGAGTTAGACAGTGTTGTGGCTTTAAATTCAAAACTATTCTCCTGATTCTGATGTTTGCTGAGGGTAAAACAAAAACAGCCATTTATGCATGACTTTATAAAAGAAAGAAGAGGTGAAAGGACCATGTTTGTGTGAGACGAGCAAAACCGCTAAACCTTTTGTTTGAAGCCCTGTCTGCATCCACTCCTCCTGCCATGCATCAGTTACTGAGCTCAATAAATTTGTGGCAAGATGAAAAAGTAGAGAGCACGGAGAAGAGAACTCATCATCTGATAACAATGTAATAAAATCAGATTAGGGAAAACTCAGAAAAGTAATAAAGTAATAAAGATGATAAACACTTCACAGTGACTGTTTGGGCCCCTCGCCTCGCCGACGCTCGGAGGGGAGACGGATGCTGAAAGGGCACGGAGACGGAGAATTAATCTGTGTGTGGATGTAGATGTTCACAACATTTGTGTTCATGTCAGTGAGTGTGTTTGGGTCAACCGGTTTATTCTCATCAGTGTGTTTCCCATCGCTGCCCACACAAACCAGCCGGAGGAGTCCTTGCCTGATGAAACTCTAACGCAGCAGGCAAGATAAAAAGGCTCTCCCGTATCAGCCACCACGCCCCTACTCACACACACACACACACACACACACACACACACACACACACACACACACACACACACACAAATATACGCTATACAAGTTAATATTTAATCATGCCCCAATCTGCAGAGAAAAGATCAGGAAGTAGAGGCAAAGACCGAGAAAAAGAGAAGAGGAGTTGAAACAGAAATAGGCTGTGAAGAAATACAAAAGTGAAACTGAAGGCGAGCTGGGAAACATGGATGGAGATAGTGGGAGGTAAGGGTGAAAGTCATGGAGAGTCTGAAAGGGAATCCTCACACCCACATGTTGTACGTGGGAGCAGAAACTGAGCTTTGTGTTGGTATTTGTCATCAGCCGAAATGCCAGGCAGTCAGTCAAGGAGACAGGACTTCTCTGTTACACCCCCACACCTGCCCACGCCTCACGCTGGTGCAATCCCTCTCCATTAGCATACAGGTGTGCTCCCTAGAGTGGGCGGAGCAAGATGAGGGAGATAGGGCGATGACAGCTATACCAAAACCTGGATGTTGCATAATGTGGCAGAGGAGATGGGAGGGAGAGATAATGAAACGACGCAGAAGAAAAAGAGACAGCACCGGGTTGTTTAGGAGCAGCCATCACAGTTTTATTTTACCAGACAGGAGTTGTAGGATTAATCTGCTGGCCTGGCTGCGTTCGGTCCCGTTATTTCTGTTACAAAGTGTCAGCTGATAATCAGATGGGATGGGATCAGATGCCTGATCGTATATACCCACAGTCACACATTAGCAGGGAGCGAGGCAGAGGGCATGATGGGAAGTTGTTTTGCAAAATGTCATTTTCTTCTACTTTTTAAAGTGACGCCTGCGGGAGTGTGCGACCTGACCTTTCTCATGCTGATGCATCCTAGAAACTTAAATGAAGCTACTTGTTCTCACTTGGTCAGGCTGTCACATATTACTGCACGAAACACATCTTAATTGTCATTTTTTTCATCCAGCAGACCTTAATTAATGTTAGTTTTCAAAATAGAGTTCAAGCAGTTCGTGTGAGAATGTCCTTGCAATGTTGCAATTTGTCCACAAAGTGTTTTTCCTGCATCACAATTTATTTATATTACGGTACACTATTCCTCTCAAAGCTGTCTCACAGTTTTTGCTTTTTCTGACTCACAGAAGTTAGGAATGGTTTGAGATGCATGTCTGATGCCCACAATGGCTGTGTGTGTGTTGTGAGAGGAAACGTGTCCCACAGCAGGCTATAAGAAACATAAGAGCCGGGCCCTGGAAAAGGAGAGCTCTCTACTGAAATCCTTCACCATTTGTCACCAACAGCCTCTGCCCAGCGGGAGAAAAATGTAAATGAACATCACTCATTTTATCATTAAGATGATACCTTTTCAACTTTAAACAGCGATGACTGTGTTTGCTGAAAATTGGCCCAACTACAGTATTTGGGAAAACAGCAGTATAGTGTAATCATCGAGTCCATCCTCACCTCCTCAATCACCGTGTGGTACGCTGGAGCCACCACCAGGGACAAGAAGAGGCTGCAGCGTGTTGTACGCTCTGCTGAGAAGGTCATTGGCTGCAAACTCCCCTCCATACAGGACCTGTACACCTCCAGGACATTGAGGCGTGCAGGTCGGCTCACAGCTGACCCGACTCACCCTGGACACTGTGTCTTTGACCCGCTCCCATCTGGCAGGAGGTTCAGATCCATTCGGACCAGAACCTCTCGCCACAAGAACAGTTTCTTCCCCTCTGCTGTTGGACTCATGAATGTCAATCCTAGGGCTGCCCACTCCAGTCGCTTGGTCCCAGTCACATGACTTGGTGTTGTGTTTGTACCTGAAGCTGATCCACTCTGATTAGTACCTGCACTGTGTATATAGTAGCTGCTTCACTTTTTATAATAATAATTTTATCATGAGTATATTATTACTTCCTATATTTGCTTATCTCTTATTTTTTATCTTTCTTTTTGCACCAAGTACCGCAGCAATTTCCTAATGTTGTGATTTCTCACACATCTGGCAATAAAACCCTTCTGATTCTGATTCTAAATGTCATCAAAATAGAAATTAAACTCTTTAAAACTATTTTTTATTCTACATGAACCAAAGTTTTAACAATAAATTAAAAATACCTGATGTTTTTGTGGAAACTTTTTACAGTTTTTAACCGTTTTCAGCAAACCAAGTTTTCTTGATAACTATTTAGTGTTTTATTCCACATTGTGACCTCTTTAATACCCAAACACAGAGCAGATGGCTCAATACGGATCTCTTCCTGTACATTAAAAATTATACTGATTAGTTTCTGCTTGTTTCCACTTTTGATTTGCATAGTGTGTGTAGTCTGTGCACATACACCATGCAAATCCATCAGAGGTCCATTCATTCCTACGGAAACTTCCTTGACCATCTGTATTTGCAAACTTCCTAGTTTGTCTTCTTTATGGAATAAGACTGGAGCGTTTGAATAATTTGGGGAAAAGCACTATGGCATGGGAAGTAGCTAGAAAGCTGACATGCTGAAGAAGTCCTTTGTACTTCATGCAAACATGACTTATTTCTATGTTTATGTGCAAATTTAAAAACAAGGAAATTAGCCAAAATTGCTTTAATAGAGATTCAGTTGATTTTATGGTTTTGTGCTGAAGGCCAAACTGAGGACGACAACGAGCAATTAAAGAGATTTAAGTGACTTTGAACATGGCGTGGTTGTTAGTGCCAGATGGGCTGGTATGAATATTTTACAATTAGCTGATCTACTGAGATTTTCACCCAAAACCATCTTTAAGGTTCACATTGAATAGTCTAAAAGGAGAAAATATCCAGTCGGCAGCAGCTGAGTGGATGAAAATGTCTTTTTAAGGTCAGAGGAGAATGGGCAGACTGGTTTTATGATTGCAAATCAATGGTAGCTCAAAACTGGTTCCTACCAAGTTCTGTAGAACATATCTGACCCACATCATGATGAACCTTGAAGCAGATGGACTCCAGCAGCAGAAGACCACACCAGGTGTCTCTCCTGTCAGCTAACAACAGGTAACTGAGGCTAAAACTCACACAGGATCAGCAGAACTGGACCAGAAGAGACTGGAAAACCTTTCCTGTCTGATGATTTCTGGATTTCAGCTGCAACGTTCAGACGGTCGGGTCAGAATTTGGTGTCACCAGTATGAAAGCATGAATCCATCCTGCATTGTGTCAACAGCTCAGGCTGCTGGTGGTGTAATGGTGTGGGGGAGATGTTCTTGTCCCACTTTGGACCCCTGAGTCTGGTTTAAACACCACAGCCTACCTGAGCATTGTTGCTGACCACGTCCATCCCTTCATGACCACATGGACCCATCTTCTGATGGCTACTTCCAGCAGGATGATGCACCATGTCACAAAGCTCAGATCACCTCTAACTGGTTTCTAGATCATGACCATGAGTTCACTGGACTCCAACGACCTCCACAGCCACCAGATCTCAGTCCAGTCCAGAACCTCTGGGATGTTTATTTATTTAACCTTTATTTAACCAGATGAGTGGATTGAGAACTCATTCTCATTTACAACGACGATCTGGCCAAGAGGCAGCAGCAACAGACACATAGTTAGCTTTACACACACAGATAAGATAAAAAACAGATAAGATTAAAACAAATGCAGATAAAGATAAAACAGCTAGACATAAAGACAAAGGACTGTTCTCATATATAATATGTACAAGCCATCAAAACAGACTTAAAACAATCTTTAAGTACTCAGCAGCAGGCACATTGATCAGAAACTATTGATGTAATGAATTATTGAAGGTAGATAATGGAACGTAGGTAGTGAGCTTTAGTGAGTTTTGCAGCTCATTCCAGTCGTTGGGAGCAGCAAACTGGAATGAGGAGCGGCCAAAGGAGGTGCGAGCTTTGGTAACAACCATAGAGATTAGGTTACTGGAACGTAAAATGCGCTGGTTGTTGGAAGTGATGAGTAATGAGATAAGATATGACGGTGTTCTACCGATGATTGTTTTGTATATAAATTGATACCAATGTAACAACCTGCGGGAATGGAGTGATGGCCAGTTAACGAGTGAGTACAGATCACAGTGATGAGTAGTGAAAGGGGCACCAGTGATGAAACGGATTGCTGAGTGATAAATGACATCGAGTTTATGAAGAAGGTTTTTGGAAGCAGTCCTATAAATGATGTCACCGTAATCTAAGATGGGAAGGATTGTCATTTTGACCAAGGTTTGCTTTGCAGAATGAGTAAAGGATGACCTGTTGCGGTACAGAAACCCAATCCTTGACTTGACTTTAGAGAGTAATGAATTAATGTGAATGTCAAATGAAAGTGTGCTGTCAAGCCAGATACCCAGATACTTATAGGAACTGACGAGTTGTAGTTCTGTACCATCCAGGGAAACAATACTAGAGTGGCAAGTTGATTGCGGTAAGTTACGGTTGAAGATCATGAACTTTGTTTTACTTGTGTTTAAATGAAGGTGAAGGTTGGAGAAGGCATGTTGAAGACAATTAAAGCTGTGCTGCAAGGAGGACAAAGCTGCATTTAAAGAAGAGTGGTGGATGTGCTGCAGCTGGAGATTCTGATCATGGGTGAAATTGTGTTGTTGACTCTATGACATGAAGAATGGAGAAAGTACTGAAGACAAACAGGGTCCGACCTGGTATTAGTGAGGAGTCCCTGATAAAGGAACTGCTGAGTCTAAGTTTCAGTTATTGTTCGTCATTTTCCTCCTGTTGCTCTCGGTAAACCAGTGTTTGTCATTCTGTTGAAAATAGTTCATTACTTATTTCATGTCTCTGGAATGTTCTCTGTATTGAGACCTTTCTGCCCACAAACCACAAAACAACACGACAGAATTATGAATCATACCATGCTCCATCTAGGCTTTCTGTGTCAAATCATCTAGAGCTGTTGCTGTTGTATAAGAATCTCTGCCA
Organism: Aphyosemion australe; assembly: GCA_006937985.1. NCBI lineage: Eukaryota > Metazoa > Chordata > Actinopteri > Cyprinodontiformes > Nothobranchiidae > Aphyosemion > Aphyosemion australe. Next base: position 765,047 of record SSNS01000240.1, on the reverse strand, counting down.
TCTGAATAGCACATGAAAAACCCAGATTCCAGAAGCCGATATGTCGACTGTTTTGAAACTTGGCTTCTGTACGCTGCATTGTAATTATCTTCTAGTCAGTTAAGTCAAACACATGTCAGAACAATGCAGGAGATTACAACACACCACCTGTTTTTGCTCTGAAGCAGTCAAATGTAAAGTTTTTGCTTTTTCCGTGGAGTCCTGTGGAACGCAGACGTTGTGTCAGTGGCACACGATTATACTGTACAACTGTAAGTTTTGTTTTCCTGGGAAACTACCGCTTTAGGCTCCAGTGAAATGTGGAAAACAGTCTGCTTTCACCTCATAGTCACAGCAGGCATTCCTCCGTGTCGTATAAGCCCCCAGACATGGTGTTAGTATATCACACAGAAAAGGAGAAGCGGCATCGAATAGCTGCTCTGTCTGCTCACGCGTCTGTTGTTGCCTCCTAAAGGTGGAAGGTGACACAGAGACAATCACTAAACACAACCCCCCGCAAAAAACTGTCCCCGTCTTATCCCTGAGGATATAACCTCACTGAGTCCCCAGCCTGTTTGTTTGATGCCTGTGACAAAAGATGTGACCCCTGACCTTTCAGCTCCCGGTGAGTCACTGGTGCTTTACTGCACACAGAGACGGGACTCCCCCTCACCGCGCTGACTTCACATCACAGCAACGGCTAACATTTAAAGGTTGCCACAAAGTGACTGAACTGAATCCACAATCATGTTGGGAGAAGTGATGTGTGCACAAATATAAACCATGAGTTCACCATCTTAGTTGTTCTGGATCTTCAGAAGCTGAAGCGTTGCGTTTTAGCAGATCAAATAAAAGATCCGGGTCCACTGAGAAGACTGCTCAGACAGAAAAATAAATCTACTTTATAATTTTACCCGTCTGTGTGAGTAAACGCATGTCATGTTGTTACTGAGATGTTACGTTTTTTCTGAGTTTAACATATCTGACCTTTGACCTTTCAGCTTCTGATGAGTCACTGCTTTCTCTATTTTTCAGAAGCTAAAACATTTAGAGCATGTTTACTAAAGAGGGATGTTTGATGGAATAATTAATTAAAAGGTTGAGAACAATTAAAATCTTGCTTTTTGAACAACAAAAGTTAGAGCAATAGAGTTTATTCAGACTGGAGAGACAAGCTGTCCAGGGGCGGCGATGATCCACTGGGCTTGGGGCTCCTGGCTCTGCGCCCCCCAGTAGCTCCCCTTCTCCCCCACGCTCATGGCTGTCCACTGGGCTCTCTGGTTGCTTTCTGTCCTCTGGAGACTGCCGCCTGTCTGGATGCATGTGACCCCCCTTGCTCCGGCACCTGTGGGGCTTTGGTTGTAGCTGGCCCCTCCCTCACCTAAAACTCCTCATTCAAAACCACTTCTGGGGACACACACACACACACACGCACACACGCACACACACACACACACGCAGACACACACAAACATTATGACACACACACACCCGCACACACACACACATCCCAAAACACTTAGCAATACTAATATATAGCTTACACCCACACACACACACACACACACACACACAAACATTTAGTAAAACTAACATACAGCTTAGACCTACACACACACGCACGCGCGACACACACACACACACACACACACACACACACACACACAAACATTTAGTAAAACTAACATACAGCTTAGACCTACACACACACGCACGCGCGCACACACACACACACACACTTATATTTGTATCCTTGTGTGGACCCTCCATTGACTTCCATTAATTTTAGTGACTCCACCATGCCTAACCCATACCCTAATCTAAACCAAAAGTTAATTCACACCATACCTCTAACACCAGGGATTAGGGTATTTTGTCATTATGTGGACCAGCCAGATGTCCCCACAATGTGAAAATGTCCACACGCTATAGGTCAAAAGTTAAAATTTGTCTACTTCAGCATATAAATACAAGCCCACACACACACACACACACACACACACACTATTTTTGTTTAATCCTGCTTGTGTAGTTCCCATTCTTGTAGTTATGCCTGTTGCCACAAATATAAGTCAACTGCGCAACAGGAGAAGTATCTGACACTTTTTTTTGGCGAAGTAGCTCTGAGGATGATCGCAGTTGCGATCGAAACGTCAGCAGAAAAAAGAAGGTAAAAACAACTCCTGATTGTGTAAAAGAAAGAAAAAGCGATAATAGTATCTGACACTTGTCGTGTTGTAGAGTAAAACTCCTCTGGCATTATACCAGATCAGTCAACCATTCTGTCTGTTACAGGTGTAGCGAGAGTGATGTCATGCAGTCGCGGCTCTCCGGAGAGTAAATGTTCACAAAGAGGAAAGGGCAGCTGAGGGTTCATTAGGTGCTTCTCTACAGAGATGTGGCAGAAAGTGATACAGTCAGATGACTCACCCGTCACTTTATTCCAAACCAGCAGGGCATCACTGCTACATCACACACCACGAGAACACGACAGGAACCAGCAGCTTCCTCGTGCTGTTATGGAATAATCTGGTAGCTTTGGAGTGTAACTACATCTACATTAGAGGTCTTAGCAAACAAATCCTGATTCCAAATGATCACTTTTACTTTACGATGAAACATTTTAAATCTGATGGGAGCCTATTGCATAGAGAAAGTTCCTCCTTCCACCTAAAACTGTTTCACAGCTTTAAATACAGTTTGACTCATACAGTTAATTAGTAGTCAAACTACTTTTAAATGTGGTCTAACAGCCTTATCAGCATTACTTGCGTTACTCTGGAAGACAGAATTGGGCACAAACCACAAAAGATACAGGTTACTTCCTATCACCTGAGTGCTGCGCATTGTTGCACCAAAAAGCAACCTGTTATGGCTGTCTGACTACAGCAGCTGACTGGGTCTGCTCCTGCAGCTGCTGACGTCTTCATACGGGCAGGACAGACAGGAAGAGAAACGGAGTGAGGCAATCAGAAAGATGTGGCCTCAGCATCCAGACTGAAAGCCAAATGGTTGGTTGGGTGGGACTCATACACGAGAAGTTGAGGCAGAAAGAAAACATTTAGGTAGAATATTTTTTATTTTTGTTGTTTTTCAGTTTTGTCAAGAATTAAAACTTTGCTGTAGCTCACAGTCATAGTGAGATCTGCCTGTTGTGCTATTTTAAAAGTAGGTCTCTTTCTGCATCAAAAGCTACAAAAACAAATATCAATAACCCGACTTCACCTTTAAGCTTAAAGAATGACCTGTCCAAGTAAACTTTTATTAAAGCTGTCATTCACTAGTTTTTTCAACACATTTGCTTTTGTCTTTAGTATAAATTATTGCCTTGTGTGTGTTGATCTGTGGAAAAAAAGCTCTGGCGCTCCTGTTTCAAGAAGTAGAAGTTAGCCAGAGGAGCGGGGGGCAGAAAATGATCCTTATATGTGGACATCTCTCCTCTGATTGGATAACAGCAAAGCAACTCTACCACTGACTCTGTTTGCTCTGCAACGTTGATGTTTTATCTCCACAAAATCTAACACAAGCCTGGAGGAGTTCTGCTGTGTGGTGGAGTTGCTAATGCTAACAGTTAGCTTCTAGTAGCAGAGACGTGCTGCTAAACCAACAACAGCTTTCCCCGTCATGAGTCAAGATGGGAGAGTCCATGAATTCTAACTTACAGTGTGACGTAGATCTTTCTGGCTTTTTCTGACCCGAGCATTTCCCTCCATTTTCTATTGGCAGCTAATGCAGGAAACAGGGGTAGGAGATCAGTTTCACATTCAGCCTGCATGTTAAATTCAGAGTGACTAATCGCATTTGAAAAATAACAAATAAAACAATTTCTCAGTGAACTTGGTCTTAAAATTCTGATTCAGATCAAAAGCTGCCAAGACGAATTCTCACCTTATGGCCAAAGCTGTTTTCAATAAGCTGCTGTGAAGTAAAAATGACAGTCAGCGAGACAGACACACCTGCTCGAGAGAGCCTTATTTGTTTTGTAGTGTCGCAGCAGAAGTAGAGAGAAGCAGTTGAGAGGGTTCGAGGCGGAGAGATAAATGGGTAAGAAGATATTCTGATGCAGAAAAAGTGTTGGAAAAGAGGTGCCAGGAAGCGACAGAGAGTGAAAGAGAAAGAGACTGCTAGTGGCTTGTTGACAGGTGGGCCCGAGGGCAGGTACGACAGGCTGATTCACAAATAAGCCCGTCTCTCTCCCCTTTCCCCTCACCCCCGAACTCCAAAGCCTTCTCTGTACCCCCAGCTGGAGACCGCCGATGTGAGAAAGCCTACAGGGCTGGGGAGACAGGTCTCCAACAGAACCCCCCTCAACCTTTTACTATCATACAATAATCATTTAACTTGGAGTGCCACGTGTCAACAGGCATGACAGCTGATGAGGCAGATAGACAAGCCGACAAACAACACAAACTGCAGCTCTGGTTTTATGCTTCCAAGGAAAAAATAAACAAGAATGAGGGGAGAATGAATAAACAAGTATCTGTCAGAAGCACTCGGCTTATGGAACAATGGGTTTTTCATGAGCTGAGACACGAGGGCCAAATGTCTCTTTGGGTCATTTGGATTGAAGATTCACAAACAGGTTTCATAAACTCCAACTGCTGCAGTCAGACAGCAAAGCATCCCCAGTGATGTGTAATTGTAAGTAATCTAATTTGCACTAACACTTCCAATTGAGATTATCTGCTACAAATTAACAGACGCTTCCTCCTTCTCTCGTCACACCAGGCCTTGGAAACGACTGGGTCAACGGTGCAACTGGATTAAAGAGATGAGCTTCATACATGAAGCAGGCATTTACCTTAATGGGAGAAACGTGACTGGTGAGCTGTGTTTACATTAAAGGAGGGTGAGAGTTCAGCTGAGCAGAGGGAATATTTTTCTGCCTACGCTGGCGGCAGACAGTGTAATGAATTTCTATAAAGTGCACTGCAAATAAAAATAAAGACACACAAAGGAGATTGCATGTTGATGGTTGTCGGTAGTGCTGACAAGAACAAAACGGGCAAGGACGCTGTTGTAACTTGCGGTACAGCACGGGTTGAAAAAAGAGATCCAGCGGGCTTCATCTGAACCCAGAACACAAAGAAAAAGTCAGACAGCTAAAGTCAAGATGATCTAATTAAACAAGTGTTTTACAAGTGCGATCAAACAGGACGTGAAAAGTTTTTGTTTCCTTTATCGCCCGCTTTTCAGCAGGAGCATTAACTCACGTTGCGACAGACACACACCGACACATTCATTATTTGTGTTTGTCTTGCTATCCAAACACACTACGCACATGGTATATCAAACACAAACAAGCAATTACACACACTCTGTCATGTTCAACAAGGACTGACACAAGTACATGTATCTGCACGAGCGCTGACGGCACACACCCAGCGTGTAGCCTGACAATCCACCTCACAATTAAAATAAACCTTGCAGAAGGCCACATGGTGCTATTTTCCTCTTTCAGCCAAACATGGGAACAACTCCATAGCAACACCAGAGAACGGTGGGCCTATGATCACACTCGGATTTGCACCGTCTGCAGCATAAACAGGCTCAGAGTCATAAGTTAGTTAGGGGTTCTCTTTCTATTGACTCAAAGAGTCAACAAAAGAAAATACAGATAAGTTGAAAAGTCATGAACTTCCATTTTCTCACAGTGAGAGTGTGACATTGTGTGCTCTCATTACGAACACACCATCATCCCTGTGTGGGTCTCTCTGAGTTTCTGTCTCTTTTCCCCATCTATCTCTGCATTCCCAGACAGCTTTAGCAGTTCAAACCCTCGCACTGCGGCATTGTCACACACCACACTGGTTGCCATGGAGAAATAGTCCTCCTGGTCTCCAAGGTACCCGAGTCTATTGTCTTTGGCTTCTTTATTTAGATGAAAACATGATTTGTTGGAAGGGATCTACTTATTTTTTCACTGCTTCTTTTGCTGTCTTTTCTTTCGTCTTCTCCGTACTCACGAGCATCAATGTGAAGTCGCATGATGTGTATTGTTTCATCCTTCTCCTTTCCAGGAGTTTGACTATGTGCATGTGTGCGTCAAGCCCGTCTGATGTTTTGTAGCAATTAATTTCCGTGTGTCTGCATGTCAACGCCCCAGGAGGGGGGCTGTACAAAAGTTTTCCCCACTGCCACAGCTCTCGCCAGGGCTTATAATTGCCTTCTATTACCAGGGCTGGGTGTCACAGCGCCTGCCTGTCTGTCACCAGGAGACTCTCAACTAACAACAGATGATGAGGCAAAGGAGTTGGAGTTTTTGTGCCGCTGCTCTTTTTGGCTGAAGAGATATAACAAGAAATATATAAATAAATGTAACGCTAAGGTGCCCAAACATCTGGTAGAGCGCCATAGCTTGAACAGCAACCACCCCCATAGGGGGCTAACATGAGTTTCTGCATTTTTCACAGAGCAGTCAGGCGCTACTTCCTCTACTCAGACAACATGAAACTGTAAACCAGGAATGAGCAACACACAATCTTCTTCTCCAGGATATACAGCAACTAGGGATGCTCGATATTGGCTTTTTTACCGATAAACCGATATAGTCTGACTCTTGATTTCTGATACCAATATAAACCGATACCGATATATGCTGCGTCCCCCTCTCATAAAAACTAAACCATTTTAGGTTACTAACATCACATTTCTCCTATCATGCATGACTGCATTTTAAACATTTTCTGTGCAAAATGATGACTACTTTAATTTAAGCTAGTAAAATGAAAAGTGTCATGTTTGCTTTGTCTCCAACAGCAGCTGAATCTCATTCTCCCTAAGCTAAGATGAGTTTATTAGTTCATAATGTATTTGTTCCTTTTCTTTATAATGCAGTTATGGTGAGAAAAGTGTGTAAGTAAAACAAGCCTTGGGATAAGATTCTTGTTTTAGTCATTTGTTAGCTAGCTAGCTAGCTACACGTAGCTACGTGCTGTGAGAACAGCGTACGTTCACTACAGGGCTACGTTCTACTTCACAAGTTGTTCCAAATAAACTAAAATATCTCAAAAGCTTTACCTCACATCTGTCACATTTTGACATTTTGACAGAGAGGAGAAGTAGCTGAAGAGTTTGATGTATAGTATGTGTATGTTACGTAAAAGTTGTGTCATCAAAAGCCTGAAAAACGCTACCGATATTTTCCGATATTAAATTTTAATGCCGATATTAATGGTAGACCAATAATATCAACCATCCCTGACAGCAACTATATCAAAATACTATTTAAGATGGATACATGCAGTCAAATGGTGTCATTACCACAGCAGATGAAAACAGAAGAAAGAAAATTAATTGACAGAAAGCAACACAGCAGCTTTTTAGGAAAGCTCAAAAGAAACAAAGATCTCATAAACAAACAGGAACCATAAAGACACTGTAATGATTTCAGACACCACCAAACATCTCCAAAGAGTAAAGCAGGTGCTGAATAGCCACATGAAGAAACACACGCATGCCCTGCTAGTCAGATGCCCCACTGACATAGCAGCCTGCCCAGAGGAGGAGATAGAAGATTGATCCTCACAATGCATGGAGGACTTCAAACCTAAGTTCATGACAGTGCGCTAAATGGATGGACAAGGCCAGGGGAACAGTGAGATCCTGGAGTGCATTAATAAGACTGCCTCCATTGAACTGATACACTGTGTTTGTCTCAGATAATAGGGTGATGATCAAGGAACTGGGTGATGTCCAACCTCCTACCAGTGGCTAGAGAAGGGTGGTCTGAAGAACAGCACAGAGTCACTGATCATGGCAGCACAAGGACATCCCTCATTAGAGGCCAGGGTCTACCACACCCAACAGAGCTGTGCAAAGATGCCCGTGAGACGGTCCAGCACATAACAGCTGATCGAAGCAGGCAAAACGTTCAAGCAATGCTATAACCATGTGGCTGGAATATGACCGGAGCTTTTACAGTCATAGTGGGAGGCTCCATCAAAGGTGCCAGAGCTATGGCTGAGATCCAGACTGACAGCAGGTTGGCTAACCCACCAGACATGGTTAAAGAGCAAACTGCAGGTTAGAGACTCCCTTGAACCAATGTTTAGAGAAACATAACAGAAACTTGTTCTAAACAAATATTTACACATACATCAATTATTTAGGCTTTTGGAGTCAAACCTGGAGTGACGTCAGCAGAGGGGGTCCTGTTAGTTTAAATGTTTATAATTATACTTATGATGGACCACAACCATACAGTTATGAGTCTGCTGCACACCTCAGAGAGCAATCCAAAACTAGTGAACACACACACTAGCTGCGTTTACATGGACACAAGTAATCGGAATAACAGCCTGAACGGAATAAAAATGAGTCATGTGAACTAGCCATTCAGAATACTCGGACCGGGTTAAACTCAATCGGATCAAATTTTCATTCCGATTGAGACGGCTGGGTTATGCCGATTGTTAATCCGATCATAATGCATGTAAACACTTGTTCTGATTGTGGGTCATTACTGCACATGTCAGTTACGTCGTACGTATACGTACATTACGTCGCCTTTTAAGGACGTTGGATGTGCTAGATGTGCTTAAATAGCTAAAAATTAAACCACGCTCTGAAGAACATCGTACTGCTCTATTTTGACAAGCAGGCAGCCATGTTTGTTTACAACTTGTTCTTCTTCTACGGCCTTTTTCAGTGTATTGGATCATTCAGCGCATGACAAAATGATTTATTCCGATCGAACGTATGATGAATGTAAACACTTGAACGAATTGAATTGGTTTTTCCAGGGCCCATGTGCACAGTCATATTCTAATCTGAATAATGATCAGATTAAAGACACATGTAAACGCAGCTAGTGACCCGATAACACGACCTCTCTACCCTAAAACTACCCACTCTCCACACTGAGCTGAGGCAGCGCCCAGCTTAGAACTCCCTCTGGGTTAAAGGAAAAGTTCGCTTTTTTAGACATTAAGTTTTATGTGTTCCTTCACCCACCCAGTGCTCTGTAAACTTTGACCCATTTCACACACACCCCCCTGCTCAGACATTTTCAGGGGAGAAGTGATTCATAAACGTAGTTCTGGCTAGTTTCGGGGGCGCTTTATCTGCGCCGTTTAACCTCACAAAAGGATTAGCCTCTGAAAGCATGGCTAATTTGCATCTCACAAACAAAGAGAAAAAATTTACAACGTCACCTTACAACGGGACTATTTTTTGTCATTCGTATCCCTGCGCCGCTCACCGCGGATATTAAACAGCGCTTCGTATGTCAGCTGTTTCACTGCCGAATGCCGAAAACATGTCAGACTCCGTCTCATCTGATGACGAATTTCATTTTAACACTATACCAGATGAAGAAGAAACTTATTTTACTACTAGGATATCTTTATGAGCCAGAGTACACGGATGAAGAATTGCATTTGCTACACAAAACACACACATCAACACAGATTGTTGACAAAGCTACTGCAGTCTATGATCAACCATCGGTGTGAAGATGATTGCATAAATAATGCGCTAAAATGCGAAGATGATTGCATGAATACGGCAGACATAGCGGAATAAATTATTTTTTAAAAACAAAACTTACCCAGATTTCTGGTACGGCCGAACTCTTCAAAAACAGTCTTTCACTTTTCCCGAACTTTTTCCTGATGTAATCATCCTCTTTGAAGTGTGCACTGCACAAACGAAAGGTTTTGACTCGTTCCAGCCGAGTATCCTTGGAGTAGCCGATTGCTAAAAGCCACTGATGCCTTAGAGAAACGTCCTTAGCAGGAAAAGTGTCAAACCGAAAAGGTGATCCTGTAACATCCTTATTGTTACAACCCGGGAACCTGCAGGTACGCACCATGGCTCGATATATTCAAGAAAAACTACTTTTAAGTGAATTTAGAAGTTGTTGTTTCACTCATACAGCCAGGATTAGCAGCCAGACACGAGCCCGTTCTAGCTGCTGCGGTGACCGGCGCAGGGATACCAATGACAAAAAATAGTCCCGTTGTAATGTGACGTTGTAATTTTTTTCTCTTTGTTTGTGAGATGCAAATTAGCCATGCTTTCAGAGGCTAATCCTTTTGTGAGGCTAAACGGCGCAGATAAAGCGCCCCCGAAACTAGCCAGAACTACCTTTATGAATCACTTCTCCCCTGAAAATCTTTGAGCAGGGGGGTGTGTGTGAAATGGGTCAAAGTTTACAGAGCACTGGGTGGGTGAAGGAACACATAAAACTTAATGTCTAAAAAAGCGAACTTTTCCTTTAAGGTTTAGAAAAAAGAGCGTTTTTAGAAGCTTTGCTGAGAAAGGCCACTTTTTCCTCAAAAAAATGTGTTGTTTCAAATGGTATTTTTTGGACAGCATTTCATATGAATGAGAAAAATGAACCTGCGGTTTGCTCTTTAACTATTACAGAACAAGATAGAGGTGATAGATCCCAAGTGACAGCAACACCAACAAAAAGGACCAGATGCAGTTTTAAATACACCAGGGGATGAAAGAAAAAATAGAGAAGTTACGGAAAGTGAAGACCTTGGTGTTGCCAGTGGATGTCAAAGCACTCGAGGCTGTGAACTGGGAAAGTGGCTCTAAAAGATCCCAGGAACAAGAGATCTCTGTCCAGAAGAGCACAGATCTAGAGATACTTTATAGAACCCTCAAGCTCCAGGCCTCTGGTGGAGTTCCTTAACATGAGAAGGAGTGTGGAGTCATAGTTAAATGCACTAAAACCTTTTTGTAAACCAGTTTTTATTTATTATTTTTGCAACATTTGATTTAGAAGCATGTGTAAGAGACATATGCTCACTCACAAAACCTATGGCAACAGTAAACACTTGTAGTGGTTTAAAACATCTGTGAGAGCAGAAACCCTCACAATCAGTTAGTTCAAACCTCTGACCTGCTGATTTGCATGTTTCCAGCTCCACTCACAGCTGTCATCAAGCTGCTGCTGCTTCTTTGGTCTCAGGCAGCGCAGCTGAAAGCCAAACAGGAAGTGACATCACTGCTCTGAGTTGGAGCGAAACAACCCAGAAAAGAAGAAAACAGACAGAGGCAGAGAGCAGCGCGCTGATGCATGGAAAGAGGAAGTTGTCTGTTCTGTTCTTATTCAGCGGCTGTGGCTCAGACATCCCACTTTGTGGTCTAGTTTAAGGCCCACCAGACAAATAAAAATACCCACTTTAAGTTACTTATCTTCTGTCCCACGCTGTCTTCATTTCCTGTTTTTTTCTAAAACACAACATCTATATAAATTATACATACACGTTTAGAAAATCGTATTAACTTCTACCTAAATATTCTTTACTGACGTCAGCTGTTGCCAGATGAGTCTTTGACGCAGCGCTTGTGTTTGCTTCTTTTTCTCTAAGCACAGAGTAAAAATAACTACATGCACACAAACTATGTGCCATTTGTGGCCTTTTTTATGTTTTTTATTGAAAAGTGGTTTGAGACAAAGAATGTGTGAAACAGCTGGGAATTAAAGTGAATGCTCCCTGCTCCAGACATTTTCACCTGCGCTGATATCAGCCCTCTTTCCACATATTATCCGTTCCTCCTGTGAATTATTGTTGTCAGGAATATTAAAGGTAAAGAAGACAGTATATTAATTTTACAATATTCTTTTATTAAGTCAAAGGAAGTGTTGACTCTTTTGAATTATTATTTGCATTCAAAATGAAAAATCTGCTTTCAAGCAATGTGGTGTGAGGACATATTTCTGATGCAGTCACTTCTTTTTTTTTTTTTCCTCTCTGCATGCAACGTGAAGCAAAAGTGGAAGGAGAGGTTTCGGAAACTGTGACGCCGCGCTTTGTCAGCGCAGGGTGCAAAGAAGGGTTAGAAACTTGTGCGCCTTCATGGCAGAAGCGTGCAGCGGCTTGTTCCTGTGGCACGAGTGTGCAGTGAATGGAGTGGGTGCAGGTAAACATGCTAAGACAAGTCGTCTCAGAAGCCGGGCCGCCTTGTTGACATTGGTACGCCTACTTTTCCTCGTTATCTTTCATCATTCCCTGCCTTGGCTTTTCTGTTTTTGGAATGAGACGGAGTGAGGATTCATGCAGTGAGTAATGAAAAGTCACCAAAACAAAAATAAACTTGGATTTAGGTGTTATTGTGAATGTTAAATACACAAAGTTGACCTTAAAATAATAAAATAAAGTCACTTCCCACGCACCGCAGCACCTGGGTCTTACTGTAGGTCTGTGAAGGGATTGTTGAACGTGTCCGCCCTCTTTAAGAATCCCCCTCAGGAGCCTCTGCACACAGAGAGCCTGGTGTTTCATCATCCATTGCTCAATATTTGTTACTATCATGATGACGACCCACTCGATGATGCTATTGTGACTGGACTAGGCCAGAGCCACAAATAGACATAAACTATACGGAAAAAGGGAATGACAGAAAATGGTTCCTCCAGCTCTATTAAACTCAAAAGGAAGCGTCCATGCTGACCCAAGCCACCACCAGCTCTACGTGATGTCCTAACAGGATATTTAGGCCTTGCAGGGGTTAATGGAAAAATTCTCCAAAAGCTGAGGAAGGGTGTGGTAGAAAACATGAAAACGTCAGAAAGGAGATGACCTGCTGCTGCGAGGAGGACAAATAAACCAGTAGTCGCTCTCTGAATGGGCTGTTGGGAATAGTCGATCATGAAAACACACACTCACACACACACACTCACATATCTCTCTGAAGTGAAAGAAGCAACAGAGAGAAGTGGAAGTGGGTGGGTGAGAGGGGAGGGGGACTGTGGGATAGAGGAAGGGAAGGGTGAGGAGGCCTGGACCGACTCCAGGGGAACTCCAGTCTGCTGTTACCCAACATGCTCTCTGTCAACGAGGGCCATGAGACCAACTGCTGCTGCTGGAGAGCTGCAGGAGAAAGGCAGGGGGTGACACACACACACATACATATACATTTACATCTCCTAATACACACACACACATCTGGGGCCGTGTCGCCATAGTAACACACTGACCCTATCCTAGTTGCTCTCCTGAGCCTGATCCCCCGCTGAGCTCTGAGTAGTGGGGTGGAGTAAATCTGCCTATTTATAGTTTCGCCGTCAGCTCGTTTTTACTGGTGACAATAGGAGCTAATCTGCCTTCATCAGCGTCTCACAACATCTACTTTTTATCAGCATAACTAGACTCACATTAAAGAAGGAGGTCAACAAGTGGGGCAGGCGGGGGAGGAAATGTCTGCCTCTCAGTTGGTGTATAAAAGTCAAAGTGAGAGGACAAACTTTGACCAGTGCGACCCGGCAGCTCCGGGGTAATCGTTCCAGTGTTGGCCTCTGCTCCCGGGCAGACAGAGCCAGAGGGGAGCAGAGGGTATCTTTATCTGGAGTAAAGCCACTCTCACTCTGGCTGTGATCCAAGTCCAGTGCCCTGTTTCTCAACCCTCCGTGGTGGGTCCAGTCGAGGCCACAAAGACACACTCCTTTCACAATAAATCACAAAATGTTCCTCTCTGCTTCAGTGATATCTCCTCAACACTTGACTGATCCACGCTTATTCTTCTAAAAATAAATAAATATCGTTTTTCATGTGCATTTTTTATTCTTGTCTATTTCCTTTCAATTTTGCATTTTCCAACCAGTCTTCATTTCTCTCCTATTTATAGCGAAACTCTTGCTTTCGAGTTCCCCTTTCCTGTTTAGCATAAAATCACAAACCATCACGAAAGTAATAAAAAAACTGACCGTGTTCTATTTTAACTCCAACAAATATAGGAACAGGTTTTATGGTCGGTGTTTCGGTTCTTTAAATTTAGCCGCTTGTAAATGCAAACAAATGCTGTACTTTCATGTGATTCTCCTCTGTGAACTAGGACACCCAAGAGGCGGTGCAGTCTCAGAGATCCGAGTCAGCGTGTATCTCGTTAGGTGCCTTTAAACCCTTTTCCTAACCAGCTTTAATTCCTGTGATCATCAGCTAAGTGTCCTAACATGGCTAGGTCTTTTTAACTCAAAGCTAGCTAATTGGCTTAGCTTCCTTTGTGGCCGACGACGTCACTCAGTAAACTTAACCTCAGACATAAGCATATTAGCATGGCAATGTATAAATAGCACAAAGCAGTTAAAATAAGTATCTGTATGTGGAAGTGTGTATTTTGGGCGACCGAGATCTTGTTATTGGTGTTAAATTTAGCTCTAAGGCCCTCCTCCGAAGAGTGGAAACAGTGACAGGGACCTGTTTTGCCACAACACGCTTCCTGTGCGCTGAGAGTAGTGAGAAAGCCACAACGCAGTGACGCAACGCTCGGAAAAAAAGGGCACATCAGAGAGGTGAGGAAAATCAGCTATGAGGAAGTTGCGGCTTCACTTGAAAAAGGAAAATTGTTGACTGAGCTGACAGTGGATACTGTAAGCGAGCTGTGTGTGGACTTTCCCCTTACAGATAAGAATATAGGCAGTGCAGATAAGGGGAGAAGGGATGGAATAAGAGCCGTTGTGTTTGGTCTGAATGATTTCTAAACAAAAAATCAGATTACACTCAGAAACTTGTGGCTATTTTTTCCCCTTCATTTTGATTTTGAAAAGCATTTGTTAGTGCAGCTACTCTTATTTCACTTGGCTCATTGTTTGCAGTGACCTGGCCTGGGTCACACACACACACACACACACACACACACACACACACACACACACACACACACACACACACACACACACACACACGCACACACACACGCACACACACGCACACACACACACAGTGTTGAGAAGACTTCATTTATACAAACCAGGACTTTGTACCAGTGTCCCATGCGCTCCAGCTTTTGCAGATAAAAGCTCCTGGATCAGAACATTTATGAGAACAATTTCATTATTTTAAAAACAGCTTCTTTATTTATAGGAACCAGTGAGAAAATCTTTCCCATGTTGTATACATTTTGTGTGATTATTGCATTTACATCCTACACAGGCTGCCTGTCAGAGGATACACACTAAAAATGCCTGGGTTATTTTGCCAACCCAACTGTTGGGTTGAGGCTGAAAATCATACGGTTGGGTCATTTTAACCCACCATTGGGTCAAGCATTCTGACCCAACATATTGGGTTAAAATTGGAGGGAAAAAGAATGATTCTTATTGTTCAGTGAACCAGCTCTGCCATTTTAATCCAGAGGATGACAAGACTGGACCTTGACACCAAAAAGGATTAAGAAGGTAAAATGTTGATGATAAAGTGTTTTAAGATGAATTGTGTGAACTTGTTGACAGCAGAAGATGATACCGCCATTCAATGAACTAATAAAGTAATTTAGCCTATCATTTCAGAAAACCAAATCATATAGCTAGCTAACTAGTTAGCTTGCTGGCACCGATGTATATACTGTTGCGTTTTTACAGGGAAATGTGAGGATTATAAATAGCTTGAAAATCGAAGAAGCATCAGTGCCACCAACAATCCTGAGAAAACCCCACTACACGAGCTCAAATCTTCCAGAACCCATCAGTTTCCTACAAATTGCGGCGCTACCCCTCCATTCGTCTTCCCCGTCGCCGCACGTACACGCACGTACACACACACACACACACACACACACACACACACAATTCGCTCGAAGCGAGGATGGCTGCGTTCACAGACAACTACGTCCATCCATTAATAAGATGGAACACAAAATCAAAATCAGCGTCACAACTACCAGTGCCCTGAACGACATTTTGATCTAACGCGCTCCCTCCTTTTTTTCTCTCGATCTTTTATTGGAAAGTACTGGTCTGGTTTCCTGTTCCTTTCACCTTTTGTGTCCAGCTAAACTAATCTCACGTTTGTCCTGCGCGTTCCGCTCGAGTTTTCAATAAACTATGTCGAAGGATAGGCCTTTCAGGTTGAGACAGACTAAAAGAAGAATATTGGCATTGTGGCATCCGCTCCAGAAGGGGGCGCTTGAGGCTACTGTCCAGTACAGACACTTCCTGCTAGCTAGTTTAGCTCATTGTGCTACTATTTCATTTCGATGTGGATGCACCGCTGTCACGTTTTTATTAACTGTTGCTATGCAGATTGCGTTTGTATCTTTGTAAATATGAAACCAGAAGATTGTCAACTGACTAATAGGTGAGTTTCAGTTTTCATAGGTCAGTTTCCTCACTCCCCCCTGGAAAATAGCAGGTTACAATCATTTACAGCTGCTCCTGTTGCCGACAGAACTCGTTGTTTTGCCTTTCCAGCTGTCTCCTGCAGCATGCACGTCCCGTCACTGCCGCGTTCAGATTACTTCGAAATCATAACTAATGTTATGCTAGTGACATGATGTACCGGAGTTATTTTATTATTCAAAAATGTGCTAATATGTCGCTGACAAGACTGCAAGTTATTTTTTTACATCGCAATTTGACTTTTTAATTTTCTTGGGTCACTACCACCTGGTAAAATCAAGGCCTAAATGACAATCAAAATCAGAAGATTTGAAATTGTTCTAAAGCTGTTTCTGTTTATTTCTGAAAGATGGACGAGTTTGTAAGGGAGAAACTTCTGGAATGGAACCTGTCTGAGTACACCCCTGCTTTTGAAGGTATGAGATAGATAAAAAAAATTAAATGTAAATGAGTAATTATATGGGAAAAGGGTGGTTATGGTCACCATCTATTTGTGTGGTTTGTTTTTTATTAAATCAAATTTTCCTTTTTTTTTTCCCAGCTGAAAAGATTGACAAGGACAGCTTTTTCCTCCTGGATGCTAACTGCTTGATTACTCTGATACCTCTCCTGGGACCACGCCTGAAATGTTTGCACCATTTAAAAAAGTCTCTTGAGGTATGCCCAGTGTCACCTAGAGTCTATTTTCTATCAGAAGCTAATGCAGGAGATAGGTGGAGGAGACTATTTTCATCTTTGCCTTGGGATTCCCCCAGAAGAGCTGGCCCAAGTGGCTGGGGAGAGGGAGTTCTGATAAGCAGAAGATGGATGGATGGATGGATGGA
>SSNS01000240.1:706946-747100 GCA_006937985.1 Aphyosemion australe | reverse complement strand
TCGTACTCTGGGAAAAAAGAGCTCTGGTGCGCAAGTTTCAGGATGGAGAATTCAGTTTGAGGAGAAAGTAGCTTTAGACAACAGGATCTGGAGTCTAACTTCCTGATATGTGGACATCTCTCCTCTGATTGGCTAACAGCAACACAACTCTACCACTGACTCTGTTTCCTCTACAACGTTGATGTTTTATCTCCACAAATAACACAAGCCTGGAGGAGTTCTGCTGTGTGGTGGAGTTGCTAATGCTAACAGGTAGCTTCTACTTGCAAAGACTTTCTGTGCTCTTTCTCCTGGATGCTAAACCAACAACAGCCTCCCCGTCGCGAGCCAATATGGGTGAGTCCAAGCGACAGCTTAACGTAGAGCAATCAGGCTTTTCTAATCCTAGAGTTTCCCCATCTATTTTCTATCAGAAGCTAATGCAGGAGATAGGTGGAGGAGACTGTTTTCACATTCAGCCTGCATGTTAAACTGAGATTGACAGATCATTTTTAAAAATAATAAGTAAAAAAAGTTTTTTCAGTGCCCTGCTGAAAAAACAGCATAGACCAGCATAGATGTTACCAGCATATGTTGTGTTTGGTGCTGGTATGCTGGTCAACCAGCACCAAACACAACATATACTGGTAACCAGCTATGCTGGTCTATGCTGTTTTTTCAGCAGGGTGAATAATGACCTCTTGAGGCTAAAATCCTTGCCAAATTTCATATAATTATTTTGTCCAATGATTGATAATTTGCAAATGACAAAAAAAATCACAATGTGCTTGGTCCCTCATGATGTCTTGAAGGTCCAACTTCTTTGTGGATACAAAACTATTTAAGTTGGTTAACAATATCTTTAGCAGTTTTGCAGATTGCTAAAAAATGTTTTCTTCCCCCCTTTCTTCTGGAATGAAAAAAGGACATTGTCATAAAATTATCTCAGCCAGGGCACTGCACATTGCAAACCTGCTGTATGACTGTTTGTTTTGAGAGGTGTCATCCTATGCCAGTGTGGTTTAATATTCATAAGTTATGTCATCTAAAGAAATTTGACATTTTTCCACTTTACAGAGAGACTGGGAGATGCTGCTTTACTGGTGCTGCCAGTGCTTCTCCCATCTGCACCATTTAAAGTTGGTAGGAGAGTTTTTCGACCAAGCAGCCTGGAGAGTCGCAAGGCCTTCATTGACATCCAGCCTGTGAGTTCATTATTTTTACAGCCTGCTCCAAATATGCATCCACAATAGTTATGAAAGCATATTTTTATGCCTAAACATCTCCATTGGTTTTTCTTGCTTTAAACACAGTATAGTGATGTTTCTTTACCTTAATTTACTGACGGTTTCGGCGACTCACTGCCGCCATCTTCAGAGTCATGCCCTGAAGAGCGTGGGCATGACTCTGAAGATGGCGGCAGTGAGTCGCCGAAACAGTCAGTAAATTAAGGTAAAGAAACATCACTATACTGTGTTTAAAGCAAGAAAAACCAATGGAGATGGAAAATAAACACAGGAAGAACATAAGAAGTTTTATGCCTAAACATGTTCCCTTTCTTTCTCTTTTTTGATCCCCTTCTCAGGCTGGAACAAACATGGTGGAATACCTCAACGGGGCCACTACAGAATACCCGTATGTCCTTGTGCTTGGGGAGGACTAACAAAGCTCCCAAGCATTTGTGATCATCGGTGGGACTGCTCTGGAATACCCATCACTTTTGGGTGCAATTGATGGTTGTTTTAAAACATTTTTCGTGTTTGACGTTAACTACCCAAAAGCATGTGCACAGATTTGGGAGTTCATTCAGACCGTCATCTTTGAAATCCCAGGACACGAATCAAATGCAGTGAAACTACTGAGAGCTCAGTTGGCAGTGATGTAAGGTTGACATTTTGGTACTGGTAAGTTAGCATTCTTGAAATATGTTAATGGACATTTTGCAGTTGTTCCAATGTGTGTTTTAAAGACATTAAAATTTTGAACACTTAAGATGCATAATTGCATTGAAAAATATATTTATTCAGACTGAATGAGCTAAACATGTTAAAGAAATGAATGTTTTTTTAAATCTGCTTATCTACAATTTCATTGTTTTTCTAAAATGTAGGATTTTATTGGTCAATAAATAATTGATTGACACATGGCTCTCTCATTATGTTCATTTTTGTTTATTTAGATATTTATTTAGTGTTTTTATTTTCAATAACATTTTATTGTGGAATTGGGTCATTTTAACCCAAGTATTAGTAATTTAATAACCCAGGTGTTGGGTTTTCTTTTTAACCCACTTTTGGGTAACCTTAACTGTACAGTTGGGTCATTTTAACCCATTTTTAGGGTAGAAAACATAACCCAATATACTGGGTCAAATCAATAACCCAACCCCCTGGGTTAAAATAACCCATGGTTGGCTCGGTCCTTTTCTCACCCAGCACTTGGGTTACAAAGCAACCCAAGTTGGGTTATTTTTAACCCAGCCGTTTTAAGAGTGTATGAAATGAGTGAATGTGAAAAATATTTTTGGTTCATTTCTGTCAGTTACCCTAAAAAGCATAAACGAAGATGCACTCATTTTTATCCGTATGTGTGGGAGTTGGAACACTGTAAGCGCCAGAACTTGTGTGCGTGCGTGTGTGTGTGTGTGTGTGTGTGTGTGTGTGTGTGTGTGTGTGTGTGTGTGTGTGTGTGTGTGTGTGTGTGTGTGTGTGTGTGTGTGTGTGTGTTTCTGACTGTGAAACCAAGTGTTGGAAAGAGGCAAATTTATAGTGTGAATTTTCTCTCTCTGCAGCAACAATGAAACTCATGAATCATCTCTGCTGCACAGACACATAACCACAGGAAGTACCCATGGAACACACACACACACAGTCATCTGCATACACACTCCGTATACAAAGCGTAACCAAATGCCCTGAGAGTCATCAACTGGAACAAACAACAGGCCAAAAATAACACTTATTTAAACGCAACTCTTACTTTGAATTTCTCAAGAGGATAAATTTATCAAGTTTGTTTCCAGGGGCTTTTTTTTTTTCTTCTTATCGATCACAAGTCTAAACAAGGCAGATTTTTCTCTGCAACAGGCATCAAATCATGTAGATCAATACACTTTGGTCAAGACCCCATCAAACCAACCCAGGCATTTGCTGCTGAAGACAAGGTTGCCATGGTGACCTCTATACACCAGGGACATATGTAAGAAATTAGAAAGTGTGTGTTTAGAGTATGTGTGTGGGAGAAGCATTCTGCCCTGACCCCTCGGAGTCCATCTTTCTTCTGAACCTTGTTTGGTTCATGGAGATGGAACAGAATGGATGCTCATTATTTCTGCTGTATGAAGCCTGGTCCAGGAGGTGACAACTGTACTCAAAGAGTCTTCTCACCAAGACAGAAGGAGCGCACACTAACAAACACAGAAAGGAAGTGGACAGCTGATAAGGGAGATGGCTTAGGGTTAGGAGAAACTCAGGTAGGGTTGCAGAAAGCACACTCAGTAAACACTGACCTGCTTTGACCTTTAGTTACAAGAAATGATCAAACAGAGATTTGTTTTTTCACAGAAAACACACCAAAACTGAATTCATGATGCTTTTTTGATTTAGTTGAACCCCTGTCCAACAGAATGTCCGTTAAAATGTCTGCAGAAACCCAGACTCCATGTCACCAGACTTGTGTGGCATGATGCAGATCATTTTACATTTTGAAGGGTTATTATTATTATTATTATTATTATTATTATTATTATTATTATTTTACATATTCTTCCATTAACAGTAGATATAATGACTGATGTGACAAAAATCACACTTTCAGATTAATTCCTTCAATATTTTTAAATATGAAAAGATTTACTAATGAAATAAAAACAGATTTTTGGTTTCTACAGATGTTTGCCTGAGTGCCTTTTGTAAGGTAACCAAAACATGAACCCCCTGCTGGTCATGAGAGAGAATGCAGCTAATTTTCACAGAACATTTCTCTTTTTGTTGTGCCGTCACTGAACAAACAAAAAACAAAAAAACTTTTTAAAAATAACTAGTCTTTGTCTTTTATATATTTTTGTATTTATTCAAATACACAACTCAAAGTTAATAGAAGCTGCATGAAACATGCAAAATAATAAATACAATCATCCTACAATACTATTGACCATTTGCACCTACGTCACCTAATCACGTGGGTCCGCCACATTGGTTGGCAAAAGCATGTATACAGTCAGTGCCATGAGCACTAAACAAAGGAGAAAGTAGCGCCTGAAATAGTTTTTTGTTGTTGTTTTTTGCGATGTTTAGCCTGGCTTCAACTAGTTCAAGCCCAGTCCACTTGTGGGAAGATAGGTGGGGCTCATAGAGAGCAGTATTTACTAAAGTTACGTGTTAGCTAGCTTACGAACGTTAGCTTACGTTCTCCCTGCTGCTGTTCACTGATGTAAACAAGTTGCCGAGTTTGCCAGAATTCACCCCGCTGGATTTATAACATTATGTGATAAACAGCGTTTCACTTTACACTCGAGCTGATTAAGAAAAAAACTTTAAAAAGTCCAGATCCGTACCAGTTTTTGTCGCTGGGGTCACCGGGTTCAGATGCTACTCTCACACGGGATGAGACAAGATATCTCATAACGTTTACGCTCATCATACTAAATAAATACCGCAATTTTAACACCTAATCCTACATTGAAACAATATTATTGTAAATAATTATCTCGCATTTCACTACAGCGGACGGTACCGCACGTTCTACACGGTGAAATATCCATCCATCCATTAGGATGATCAATAACACATCACATTTATTCCAGTCCCTGTCTTCCCCAAGAAATATATAAACGCTAATCTTACCCGGTAAAACATGTTCGCTGCAAATCCAGAAATACTTTGAGGACTGCTAGTCCATTTTATTGATCGCTGCGGTTCCTCTCCGTCCTCAGTCTCCATCAAAGTTATTTTAAAAAAAACGAGTTTACATCCTTATCTGTTAGTGCAGCCAACCACGCAGCCAACTATTATCATTTTACTGTAAAATCAACTCAATAAAAGCAACAAAAGGCTACAAACTGGCTTGTTCTGACTAGCTTCACCGCAGTTTCAACGCGTGTAAACGGTCTTTTTGCCAACCATCATGGCAAAGGGGGCGGTCCCGTGAGCGTCGTGACGACACGTTCAATTGAAGAGTTATTATATTTGCATATTTAGTTATGAAATCTTGACATACTATGAAGTTGGACGGTTTAAAGGTCTTGTATCGTGCTACTTTATACCTTCTACAGCACTGATGGTCACATTATTTGATAAAATATTACAGTTGGCACTATTGAGATGTTATTTTTATAAAAATGTAAGTTGTTTTTGTGAGCCATTCCTTCAACCTTGAAGTAAAACACTTGAATTTGATAAAAGCCTGCCTCCCTACCATGTGAATTCCACAATAGTACACAGCTGCAGACCCAGATATCACAAATTGACACTGACATGTCCCAATTATTTCTGCCAGTTCTTCAGGAAGACGGGATCCTGTTTCTCTTGCAGACAAAAATCTACTTTTGGGTTCCAGACTTTAGACTAGATGAGAAATAAATCACTTCTTCACAACTGTAGAGATTAAACTCACTGCTAGATAGATGGCACAAAGAGACTCATGGGGTCCAGGGGAGGAGGGATCTGGATTTGAGACTATCTGGATGGGGAGTGGGTCGTCATGATGCAGCAACAATCCCAACAACCGCAATCCCAGGCTTCTGCAGCCGCTCATAAGGAAATAACAATATAACATGGCCAAAAACTGCAGAGTGGATTTTGCATGATGTATGACCTTTAAAAAATAAGAAAAGTGAAATATTTTGTCATGCACACATTGTCCTTAACATAATTTTACTGGAATCCCAACCAATACCAGTATGAATAAAGTAAAGCGTGCCTTAGCTACAAATGTACAACACAGACTTCCTTCTCTGTCATAAAAGATGACCTTGTGTAAAACAGTAAGGGAAGCTGTGAACACAATTTGCTTCAGCATTTAAACAATTCAAGGAGCTGCTGAGGTTGATACTTCAGTACTTTCTGGGTCATTTTATTCAAGATGTCAAACAGGGATGTAACGTTTAACTGTAGACCAACATTTTTATTTCAGCAGCAGAACTTTCAAGTACTTTGAGACATGGAGTAGCTACAGAAATGACATTAAAATAATAAACAACACTCTTTAAGCACATTTTAACCACTATAGTAAATGTTTTATAATATTTTTATTTATTTAGATTATGATCTAAGTAGGAAGATCCAGCAGAACTTGTCGTATTAAATAAAAACACAATCTTTAATTGGTCAAAACAACTTTTTGACCCATTAGCTTCAGCTGGTGGTTTTTGTACAACAGCATCAAACACAGCAGAGACAAGGCAGACATAGTACAAACTAGCCTGCATAATTTCACATAAGTTGTGCTCACGCACATAGAAGAACCATGAGTAGGGATGTAAGACAGACTCTTAGGCCACAAGGCACCAGTGCACCACCTACTGGCTGGTTCCAGTACTAGCTTTAAGTCCTGCCCCCTCCATAATAACTAATGGGAACGTTTCTTCTTTAAAAATGAATGTGAAGCCTAGATAACTGTTTTCAGATACTGATTCCTGTTTCTTCACATCATTCTTATAGTTCTGCTGAAGTTCCACTTGTTACTTTCTCTAATCATTTTAGCTGTAGGTAGTTATACAATACCTAAAGCATCATCGCTGTGTTCGAGGAATTACAGGCATTTAAAGCTCCATGTCTCAATTGCAGCCTCCAGGTCAAACAGAACCACATGGCCGCACCTGTAAACAAGATATTTTAGCTTCCTCTTTGACGTTGGCGGAGATGATTCATCCCATTATTATTAAGATGAAGGTTGTAACAGAAAGAGAAGAATTCCAGCTTCACAGTAAATCTCTTCCTTTTATAGGAAACTTTAACTAATTGGAATCTGAACTCAGTTGGAATGTTTGAATTTAATTGCATGCGTGTGTGTGCGTGTGTGTGCGTGTGTGTGTGTGTGTGTGTGTGTGTGTGTGTGTGTGTGTAGTTTGCATGTTGTCATGCACACGTGGGTTTTCTCCACTTAGTCCAGTTTCTACCCACAGACAAAAATATGCACTTCAGGTTATCTGGGGACTCTAAGGGCTGGAATATACTTGCTGTTTAACCTCGTGTTGGCACCATTGGCGGATTTAGCAATTTGGGGGCCCAAGGCAAGCAAAGACATGAGGCCCTCCACAGCTGTTCTGATTTTTTTTTATTCTTACTTCAAAAAGGTTGTACGTCTTCGCTGGTCCAGTCTTTAGATGGCACTGATGTCAAGAATCTCTGGAACTGCATCTGAATGGAAAAAAGAATGTGTTTAACAAATATATTTGGCATGAAATCATTTCATTTGTACAAAAATAATATTCATGTTTGTATTGATTTATTGCCCACTCACTTATTCTCTTCTTTCTCATTTTCTCTGGTGAAACACCTCTATCTCCTGCCTTAATTGGTCTGCTTTCACTAAAGAAAGCAATAAAAAATTAAGACAATATGGTTAAATATGGAGATACAGAAAAAAAATAATATAATCATGTCAAAGTTACCATTTTTTACCATTGCTTTTATTATCCTTCTCTCTCTTTTCTAAGTCTTCTTGCCCTTGAATGCTTTGTTTCTTTCTCTTCTCCTCCTCTGCTCCTTTAATCATCTTGCTTCTCTCCATTACCTGTTTCTTGAGGTTTGTAGATTGTTTCTTTCAGCAACAGGCTCCTCCACTTCGCTAAAAGCGTTAGCATTGCTAGCTCTAATGCTAGCGGCAGCTTCTTGTTCATTTGCTGCATTAAATGTGCGACTTTCATTTGTGTTATTCTGCTGTAGCACCGTAAAAAAATCTGTGACCTTTGGCAGGGTTGACACAAATTTTTTGCTTTCTTCCTGCTTCTTACGTTTTTCAGACCCACTTGGATAACTTCACTTCATTTTCTTCTCCTCAGACAACAAACGTCCTCTTCTATTATTCGCTTCCGCAGCTCCGCTGATACGTGACACGTCATGGATGGAACAGTCCATTTTAGCTGGGCAACAGGGGACATTGAAACACTTTCACATAAAGCAGTCTCATGCCAATTCATTACAGTTGTTTTTAGAATGACGGGGTTAATTCATTTCAGAGGGGAAAATACCTTTAACATATTAGTTAAGTGTTCATCACGGGGCACTTAAATTTTTGAGGCCCAAGGCAATCGCCTACCTTTGCCTAATGGTAACGCCGCCTCTGGTTGGCGCAGGCAGCAGGCTGCCTCTTTGTTCACATACTTGCTGCTACATGGCGCTGCACTGCATGTAGTACTGGAGTGTTCCACTAGGGGCAAACTAGAGTACTCAGTCCGGCTAAAGAGCCGGGTTTGTGGGTACCATAGATATGTATATAAACACTAGACGTTGTTACTGCTACATCGCACTCCATTGGTGAACAGTGCAGGTGAGCCATCTAGTGTTTATATACATATCTATGGTGGGTACAACCAAAACAAACATGGCGTCAATAGAAGAGATCAGTAACTGGTTCATTTTGAGGTCACAACAGAAAAAAAGACAGCAGCGGTATCGTAGATGGTGTGAAAGACCTCTAAACCAGGGACAGTCACCATGGTGAGTGTGTCTCGCTCGTTTTGTCAACTCCACCTACTGGTTGCTGGTATATTACAGCGTTTATTTCAACATTATAAAGAATAATCAAATAATTACATGTACGTTGGTGGTGTGAAGCAGCACGTTATAGGAGAGACAAACAATTTCCTGCCTTCACAATTGCTGCCAGGTGATGTCCCTCTCTCAGTTGTGTCCACAGGGCTGGTTGCCATCCAGATGACGGACACCGTGGAGACAGGAGGGCCTGACCGGGTTTTGGCCCGCTCTGTTCCACCAACTGTGCCAACTTACTGTCAGCTGGACGCAAAGTGGAAACGACACACAAACCTGAGAACAGATAAAGGAGAGAGGCTGCACAGCCATTTGAAATCAAGAAATGTGAAACCAGATTTGCCACCCTCAGATCTATGCCACATCAGTTGAAAATATCTGACCCGGCATCAGCGGTGCAGCGAGGAGGGAGGAAGGAAGAAGAGGTGGGGGGCTGTTGCTGGTGGGCTATAAGCAACACGGAGAAGAGATTTGCAGAGACAGCCCATAACAGCTCCCCTGGAACCAATGACTCAGATATGCAGATGTGTTTACTTGCCTTCTGTTTCCCACCTCAACCAGCACACAAAAGCAGGGGGAATGAAAGAGCCTCATAATGTCTTTAAGTGTTTCATTTATATATTTATATGCCATTATAAAGAACTCATTTTTTACCAAAACTTAGACAAGCACTTCAAATGATCTCTTTGCCTCTTCCCCTCTATTCCCTCATTCCCTTCTGAGGGTATTCATCTTTTAGTCTAATGTGCAGCACTGCTCTCTGTTAGTTTCTTTCTGACACCATGCCAGCAGAGTCATCTGCAAAGGGACTCATGTAGGGATTAAAAACCATCAACAGCTCCCCTTTAACAGAGAGAAGTGGAGGGAAAAATTGAAATACAGAGAAAAAAATAAATAAAACTCCAAAGAGTTTTGAGAAAAGTTGCAGAAAGAGAATGCAGATTGTCACCTGACCCTGAGGCAAGGCAGCTCTAAATATAATAAAGAGAAGACAAGAGAAGCAGGCGAGGCGACACAACACTGGTAATGTGTTTTCTCTGCTGGTGTCGTCTGGCAGATCTGGGATGATTGAGTGCTGATGCCTGCCTGGGCCGCTTCAGAGAAGATCGTCTACTCTACACACACACACACACACACACACACACACACACACACACGCACACACACACAGATTCTCATGTTGTCAAAAAGGCATAAAACATCAAGGTGTGTTAACTGTCATCACCTCTTCATCTACCCATTAGGTCGAGGTAATATTTTTCAAATATGTTTTTGTGTGTGTGTGTGTGTGTGTGTGTGTGTGTGTGTGTGTGTGTGTGTGTGTGTGTGTGTGTGTGTGTGTGTGTGTGTGTGTGTGTGTGTGTGTGTGTGTGTGTGTGTGGTTTTCTCCACGGTGCATGTGTGTTTTAATTAGAACAGGGTTTAGTGAATTAGGCCAAGATGTGTAATAGACTCAAATTTGCATAATCTCTTTTGAATAAAACCTCTGCGACAAACAAGCCAGCAGAAAATCAGAACTACTCGCTTTCCTTCCCAGACGTCAATAAAAAAATATATGTTTTTAAAAACCATGTTGGTGACAGAAATCTTTAAAAAATGTGTGTATTATTCTACGTGTGTTGTGAAGCTGCCAGTGACAGACACAGACTAACAGGTGCCGGCTGCGGAGCAAGTTGATTGGCCTGATTCCATGATCCATTTTCCCAAGACTTCCACACCCCTGCAGCTGTCCTCCGGAAAATGGGAAACGTGTGTGTGTGTGTGTGTGTGTGTGCATATTTGCAGTGCATGCATGTGGTTATGACAAATTCGCTCCTCGCTGCATGCCAATAACCAACCCAACAATCTTTATGGACGGGGAAACAATCCCTCAATCTAATTTTGCTTCTAAAGATTCAATTTGTACACATTTAGATCAGATTTAGCCACTTGGAACTCCTCTTCTGACATAGTTTGAAATCTGTTTGTGAAGGAGAATCTTGGATGTTCAAAGGGAAGTGGTAAAACAGGTTTTCAGGGCTTTGGGGCTGTTTAGCATGCCTGAATGTTTTGAACTGAGCAGTGACAGCCTCGGCACAACTGAAGAGTCTACTTCAGCTCGCCTCATTTCTATCGAAAACATTTCCTCCTTCTCTCCCTCTCGCTCACCGTCCTCTCTCTGAAGTTGCAGATCACTTGAAAAAGAAAAGGGAAGAACATGAATAAAAACTGAAGGCACTTCTCTTAGATATGTCTCTTGATGCTCTTCAGATCTTTAAGGCTTCATTACATGGAAATGCAGGGTTACACCAAGGAAATGAAGGACCGTGACTTCCCTAATCTGGTGTTCAGGAGCTGATTTTGAGACTTTTTCCCCTCTTTTTGAGGAACAGGTGAGAGGAGCAGCGTCTCTCAATCAAAGGAAAGCTTTCATATTCTCCTGGAAAGAAAGAAAAGGTCACACAGGGAATACCCGTTAAAGAGGAATCTTCTATTCATTTTTAGTTTGCATTCAAAAACTTAACTCTGTGTGTAATTCGTCACAGTAAATTAGACATTAGTAATAAAAGGAAGTTATAATTGGATCATGGGATCATATAATTGGAGATACAACTTTAAGCAGTTTGAAGATATTTTTGCCTCTTTTTAAGATTAAAGCTGTTATGGCGAATCTGCAAACAAGCTAGGTTTTGAACACGGTCACGGAACACTCACCCCTCCCCTCAGGTATCTTCCCTGAGACGCTTCTGCCAGAACCGGACTAAACGAGAAATTATATGTTTCTTTGTGGGACTCTGGTAGTTTGTCCTAAAGTTGAAGTGGTAGCAGCCGGCTGTTTCTCCTTCTCTGATATTATTGAGCGGAGAACCTCTCACACCAGTGGTGTCCTGCTGATAAATACGTGAGTGCGTGATGAGTGGAGGACCCAGGGAAGTGTGGTGGTTCAGTGAGACAGACAACCGGAGGGTCCAATGGTTACTTTCAGTTGGAAACGTGTTATTGGTGGAAGATTTTAGACAAATGTGAACCACTTTAGTAATTTATTTTATTTTTTCGTTTTTTTTTTTTGTTGTTGTTAACTCATTCACTGCCATTGACGTCAATTGCATTTTTTCAAGGGGTGGGCGTCGGAACGAGCCCCCGCACCGTGAGAACAAACATCACGTGTCTAAAGCAGATCTTCATCCGTGTATGTCACACGTCACGTGATCAGGAAGCGGAAAATCAATGAATTAGGAGATCGTTTTGGGACGCTGCTGTGAAAAAAAGCAATGCGCCAACCGGAAATGCTTCTGCAGCTCACGCTTCGACAGCAGATTGTGAAAGAACGGATAACGCTAGAAATACGGTGATTCTTCCTGATGTAAGAAGTGAGTCTACTCTTTCTTTTGGTAGTTTTGGCGTTTACGTGATCATAGAGCACAATGTTCTGTGACAGTAAAACGCTCAAAAACGCTGGCACTTAATGAGTTAAGATGCATGAAAAAAATGTTTTAAGCTAATTTGTTTCCCAGATTTTTCATCACAGCTTTAAAAATCTTGTAGAGGTTTCTGTACAGGTGAAACTCGAAAAATTAGAACATGGTGCAAGAGTTCATTTATTTCAGTAATCCAGCTCAGACCGAGAGACCATCTAAAGGCTCAGGAAAACTCTGCAGGTGTTCTGGATTCATCAGCTGATTAGAGCGTAACACTTTGAGTCTAGAATATTGAACCTTTGTTTGAGAATTTGAATTTGAGGTTTTCATCAGCTGTAGCCACAATCATCACAATTATAACAAATAAAGGCTGAAATATCTGACTTACTGTCGATCTGTCAGAGATTTAACCCTCTTCTTGTCCAAGGACCTCTAACGTGGGCACCATCTCCCTCCAACCCAACACAGGAACAAGCAGGTCTAGGAAATGGAAAATTACATTTATGAAACTAATCCAAGATGTGCTCATTAGAAGCAAATCCAATCTGCAGCCTGCAACAGCTCAATCCCACACTAATAATGTTCAGTTTAATGTGTGAGGAGAAGAAGACGAGCATGAATGTGGACATGACTTGCGTTGATCCTGGAGTCAGTGAAGAAACTTGGATCAAAGCGTGAACTCCACATAACAGCGTGGAGGATTCTGACTGTTCACCTCCAAGTCTCTGGTTCACCCTGTGAGGAAAGGCTTGAAACAGCACCTCCTATTGGTGAGTATTGTCACTGCTTGAAGGGGCAGGCATGTGTGTGGTTCCAGGGTCAATTCTTCTGTTTTTGCTTATATTATCAGAGCATAGGCAGTAAATATATTTCTTTATTTTTTTGTCTCCACTTTGGAAATGATGTTCCGTTGTTTTAGAAAACTTGACTCACGCGTGTCCCTTTTTGTTCATAACAATAGGATTAGACAACAGTTGAATTAAAGATCCATTTGGTTCCTCGAATCTCTCGCCGTCCTCCTGGAAATAACACGGCCAACAGGTTCATTTACCTCCGTCCATTTTTTCTGCTTTACATTAAAGGAGCTCACTCAGCGCTTCGACCCAAGAGAGAGAAAAAATCTCTCCCTCCTCCAGGAGGTGATGAAACTTACCCTACACTCAGTCTGCTGTGGGGAATTATTCCTCCAGGTAATTTTTAAAGCCAAAGAGGTAATGAATAGAAAACCTAAATAAGCTTTTAAATCCCAGTCCTATAGGTAGATGTTTTTATATAAAAGGAGAAGGTGCTTTGTGTTTCATGTTCCCCCATTCGACATCTGTCAGACCTCTCTGGACAAGGGTCCTGGCTGGTTGCCCATGGAAACGAGCACACGACTATTCTGAGAGCCTCGGCGGTGATGGAGAGAGGAATGGAGAGCGGTAAAGGTAAGTCACTCAAGGCCCCTCTCCTCAACCTGATAAAGTGTGATGAAAATCAAAGGCCACAACTCAGAGATGCCTGCAATTCAGGAGAGACGCAGACAGAGAGAAGTTGTGTCTTTGCAGGAAGCTTTGAA
The DNA here is from genome assembly GCA_006937985.1 of Aphyosemion australe. Lineage (NCBI taxonomy): Eukaryota > Metazoa > Chordata > Actinopteri > Cyprinodontiformes > Nothobranchiidae > Aphyosemion > Aphyosemion australe. The sequence continues at coordinate 733,454 of SSNS01000240.1, read as the reverse complement.
AGGAGCTGAGCACAATGGAGAAAATATTGTGCTGCTCTCGGAGCACGTTTTATAAAGGGAGCGGATCAATGGAATAACCTGAGAATAGATTCTATTTTCATCCAACGTACAAACGCATTCAGAGAAGTAGATTGCACTGGATGTCACCACTCTGATTGGGTCACGCTCATTTCTTATCTTTTTTTTTTTTTTGCATAAATATATTTTAACCTGCTTCTCTGTGTTACGGCTCTAAATTCATTCATAACTGCACTCTTTTCAGCACCATTATGCATGAGGCCAGGTGGGCTTTTGTTTATGTGATTTGAGGACAAGAACCTGTTGCACCAATTATCAAATAATTCATTTTTAAGTTAAGCTAGGACGTATTATAGGAATTACCCACGAAGGCTGATCCACACAGTTCAGACAAGCTGCCATGTGGTCGGTGTTTGTTTTCTCTCTTTTGTCCCCCTCTTGGTTTATGATCCAGGGTGACAGGGCAGCGCTGGGGTGAATAGGCCAAGCGAGCATGAAGTGTAAGGGCAGAGATAGAGCAGGCCCGGCTGCCTGGATGGGAGCTGTGAGCCTGTTGGTGACAGCGCAGCAGCAGCCTCACAGCGGCCCGCGGACACGCTCTACAGGGAATAATTCAATCATAACACAAGCATGATGAAGGTGGAGAGACAGAGTTAAAGGCAGAGGATAGAGGCATGAAAGAATCCGATTACCACGCTCCTAAAGGGAAGTGGAGGATGACACTCATCCGACCTGATTTAAATGACAGAAGCGTAAGGAATGAAGTCCTCAGCTCATCGGAGTCCATGACCCCTGCCGGCGAGCGATGAGTTAGTGCGAGAGGGAGCAGAAGAATCGGTCATGCTTGGAGAGAGATGGTGCCTAATGGTCCGGCCTGGACTGAGTGACTGTGACTGGGTGCATCTCTGCTGAGGGGGAGGTGGGTGATCTGAAAAGCTAAAAAGTCATTATCAGGGTTTTTACGCAAACAGGCAAGTGTCGTCTGCGCTGGAGATGCTCGGGGCCATTCATGATGAGGCAGTCAGTGGTTCTAGTGCTCCACCGACATGACAAAAAGTCATTTCACATCCACGCGTCTACAGGACGTGTGGCTGAGCCTGTCTGTATGACTGAAGCTCATCTCAGTAGCTTGGCTGGCTGGTTTACCTCTCTGAATTGCATTTTTCTTCCCCCTTTTCACCTTCAACTCCTGCTACTCTTTGCTTCTGGGCTGTCAATTTTCCTCTTTCTTCAACAATCAGCTGGTGAAATGGTATCAGACAAAAAACAATTTCATCCCTACAGCCAGAGCATGGTGTTTCTAGATGAAGGCTTTTCCTTTAACGCGGGGGGTGGGTCTGCTCTTTTCCTGCATGTGTGTTTATGTTTCTGCATGTTTGTCTTAGACTATCGATCTGGGCAGCTCACGGCGGATATTAAATGAAAAGATTAGGGCCTGGAGAGAGGGAGAAAGAGTGATGGATGCTGATGAAAAAGGGGGAAATGTTGACTTTTGTCTTAAGAAATAAAAATGAAAATTTCAAAATGGTCCCGTCTAATCAAAGAATTGTAAAATATTCTTGTAAATTTTAGGATTTTATTATGAAAAGCAGCAACAACCTCCCTGCCAACACCACCTGCCCAACACACACTATTAGAAATGTGCTCTTATGAATCAATTCTGCTCTCCTATACAGAGCCATCCGGGTTGGAGGAAGTGGCCGGGAAATATCAAAACAACCTTGGGGAGTTTGCGCTCACGGTGTGCCTCCTCTATGTGGGCTCTTTATATCGCTCCCATTTAATCAATCTGTTCCCTGCTCTTTCATCCATTAATATGGCCCCTCTCTCTCTCTCTCTCCCTTTCTCGCCCTCTCTCTCTCAGCACATTATTTGTACCATTGTACTGCTTGTCCTGTTCAGTAGGTATCATAAAGAACAGGAGGTAGACACGAACATGTGAGGAAAAACTGAGCGACGCTCTGACAGGAAATGTCACGGTTCTGCAGAAAAACACAACTTGTTAGCAAAGTCGGTCTAATAAAAATGAGTTAATAAGGATTTTTGTTCATGTTCACATAAAAACACTTTTTATAATTACATGTCACAAACCTGCTGCACACACGTTCATTCTACACATAAGAATCCTTAAAGAACATACTGGATTACACAGCAAACAACTGTTGCACACACACACACACACACACACACACACACAGGAGGTCAACAGCACCATCTGTGCATGTTCAATTGTTAATTAGATTCACAGTTACTGAATAATAAATTTGTGGGACCAAAATAGGCTGATACCTGAGGAACTGGATGTATTTGACACCGTTTTTGTTGGCATTCTTCTTCGTTTTACCATGCACCTTTTCTGGTGTGGAGCCAATCAGTCGGTCTCATTAAACCAACAAGTTGTCAAGATGTTTTATTAACATGATCTTAATCTGAGCTTAAACAGAAGTTTCCAAAAGTTTGGAGTTTACTCGTAAGAGGCCTGAAACAAAATTAAGGTTTGTAATTTATTCACTTGCAGCTACAGGATAGGAAACCCCAGTAATGAGTAGTTAACACTTCACACTGGAAGCATCAGCGTGGCGGAGCGGTTTACTCACGAGCTTCGCTGCATGCCAGTGCACACCGGGAGAGTCTCAGCCGCGGAGCGGCATCTGCGCCGCGCTCCCCGCTGGACTCGCGAGATCACAAAATCCCTCGAGACGTCAAAGGTCACGGTTTGTTTATGCCATCCGCCATTAAACCACAAAGAAGGAACTCACGTTTGACATCGCTGCTTGATGTCATATATAATGTTTCTCTCCACTGCCAGGATTAAAGCATGAAAAACTCACCGTTGCTGTTCTCGAACGATGCAGGATGGAAATAAGCCGCGAGGTCACACGTATAGATGTAATCTACAAAGATATAAAATTGCATCCCTGCAATAGACTTTTATTTTGAAATTACTGTATCTTTTACACTGAAATTGTGTGTGATTTCCTGTCTAGCCCTATGTTAACTGCGGAAATTGACGCATCCCAGAAGCGGCTCACGGCAAAAATAGAACCCGATCCTATCTTTAGCGGCGTGGCGTGCCGCTTCTGGGACGCGTCTGAAAATGTGCCGCTGGTTTGAATCCCCCCCACAGACTATAATGGATTCTCTTTGAAGCAGCGACGTTCCGCTGCCGTTCCGCGCTGCTGATGCTTCCAGTGTAAAGTAGGGGTAAGAATGCAGATGTATGAAACCATTCAGGTCTGATGGAAAAAGTGTGTTATGACTTTGGTAGCTGTACATTGTACAGCATAGATGAAAAAAACAATAATCTTTGATCAATTTCTAAATTGTTTATTAATTAATTTAATTAATATGACAGCAGTTTTACACAGTTGCTCAGCTTTTTGATTTTTGAAATTGTTACAAAATGTTTAAATTAGCAAGATGATGTCACACTAACTTCTGAGCTGTATAAAGTTTCCCAAAATCTCTTTCAACTCCCACAACTCAATACCTCCTATGTAGTTTGTTCATCAAATTTTAGGAAATTTATTTATTTTTCTCAGCTGTAGAAACACAAACGTTCTCTTAAATCCTACCAGAGTGCAGACAGCACATCCTTGAAGAACAACAAGTTCTTTGTAAATTTCAGGTCTGACTTTTTCTTCAAAACTGGAAAGGATGGGTCTTTTTAACATATCTCCATCACAAAAATCTGCAGACACAGAAACGTTTAAACAAATGACAACATAATGCTTTTGCAAATTTCTTGACTGTAATTTTGTAAACAAACACCATTGACTCTGAACCGTCACTGTTCTGCTATCAGGGAGTGAGATGCACAGGTGTTTTGTTGCCGTGGTGACCCTAATGAGCCACTGGCAACAGCTTTAACGTTTCTTTCTATTTTGTTTCTCTCTCTCTCTTTGTTTTATACTCTTTACACATCAAAATAAGGACAATTTGCCACAACTCAATTATTTGGAAACACTGGTCCATAATTACTGTTGTGCATAGCTGATGCACGTTGAAAATGACGCAACCTTTAGAATAATGAACACTAGCTCATGGTCGGTTAATCTGAAGGTTTTTGTTTGATTTTCAGACACCAATTACTATGCACTAATTCACACCAGCAATGGAAGTCATTCCATTTTTACTTCTAGAATCATAATCTTCACATTATTTAAAACAATGTGTCTGAATCAACCAAGGCTGGTATCAGCAAATCAGAGATGCACAAGAATCAAAAATCGGTATCAGCCCTCAAAACCAGAATCAGTGCATCTCTGCCTCCATTGGCTCACACACACATTTGGTTATGCATAGACCGTCCCCAACCCACAAAATACACTGATTTTCTTTATTTTTACTCCACATTGACATAGAAGCCTTAGATTAATGTGTTACAATGTGACTGAGAGTTTCACTTTATTATAAAGGATAACTGTAGGAATAATAGCAGGAGGCAGATGTGGTGAGAGAGTAAACAAGGGCTCATTCATTTATACAGCATCTATTAGACAGCTGGAGAGTCAGAGACACCACGACTACCTAAAGTAATGCTTAGCATAAATTAGGGGAAAATGAGTAAATAATAAATGTCAATAAATCTAGAAAATTAAAACGGCGTGAGGAAATGTTCACATTAATTTATGAGAACTTCGATTTCCTGCAAACTTTTAATAAAAGTGTTAATTCAAGCTCTCAATAAATGAATAAGACTTATAATAATATTCAAGCACTGAATGTGTCTGTTTTAACATTAAAATAGAAACATATAAAAAGGTTTTGTCTGGCAATAACCAAAAAAATTTAGTTTTTTGTGTCCCATTGGGGATGAAGTATAAAAATCATCAACCAACCAGGCAGGCTGTGTGAAGACTTGTGATAGCCGACTTAACCCAGCCTGCTGTCAGAGCGAGGTGTGATCCTGCTAAAGCACAGAAGCCTGGGAAGGAAGAGGTTTCAAAAATGAATGAGGTGAAAGGAAAAAAACTCAGCTGCAACTGAACGGTTTCTCATGATTAGTTTTAGCCCAACCACGTTTCAGTCTTCCTACTGAAAGATTAAAAATGATGCATCCATGGGCAGATGTTGTTGCTGGTTTCAGATCTATTGTCAGGCGTTTCTATGGGCTACTGAAGCATAATCCCAAGTCATTCTTAAAGGGGTCTTAGAATTCAAAGTCATGTTTACCTTATTGTTGAAGGCAGCTTGGGGTGTCAAATGTACCGACCTGCTTTCCTATGTAAATTAGTAATGTTGTAATGGCCACGGAGAAACGGTTCATTCTGAGAAAAGCTGGTTTAACCCATCAGAAGTAAGACACAACCCCTTAAATCTGCATGTCCCAACCCACTTCATCCTCAGCAATATATGAAAACGTTGGTCGAGGTGATGCTAATCCCAGCTACTGTTAATGCTAGCCTGAGCTATTGCTGACGTTCTTGTTGGATGAGGAGGAAACAACAAAACAGACTGTTGGAGCAAACATGTAACATTCCAGGATGTACTGGGAATGTCCAGACTTTTAAGGAATGCCAGACCGATCTGTAGCTAGCCTCCTGAATTATCCAGACACTGTACACAGAGTTACTAGCTTTAGGGAGCTTCATAGAGCCACTGGGATAAACTGGCCAGTCAACATGCAGCTCATTTAGTATTCATGTCCTGGCTAAGTGGGCGGGGCAAACCAGTCTTTCCATATTAGGGCTTAATGGGGTTGTATACGGCATTGTGAGCCCCAACAAAGCTTCATATGCTACATAGAGACTTAAAAAACTGTTTCTAATTGTAAAACAATGTTTTAGAACCACTTAAATAGAGGTGTGGAATGATAATAATATATGATAATATATATATGATAATAATAGGTCACTCTGAGTTTTTCATGCAGGCTAAACACGACGGGGAAGGCTGTTGTTGGTTTAGCGTCCAGGAAAGAGCAGAGAACGCCTTGACTAGTAAAAGCTAACCGTTAGCATTAGCAGCTCCACCACACAGCAGAACTCCTCCAGGCTTGTGTTATTTGTGGAGATAAAACATCAACGTTGCAGAGCAGAGTCAGTGGTAGAGTCGTGTTGCTGTTAGCCAATCAGAGGAGAGATGTCCACATATCAGGAAACAAGAGTCCAAAACCTGAAGCCATAGATATATATAAACACTAGATGGGGAAAGCGGGAGTCAAGAGCGTAGCTAAACGGTGGCCATCTTACTTCAGACAGCAGACGTTCCGTTCTCAATGGTAGCAGATGGAAGTTGAGTGAACAACTTAAACAAAAACACTCTTAACTCGATTAAATATTAACGGATTTACAAGCGGGTAGCATTATTACAAACCGTATGACACATAGGCTTGATACAACATATTTGCACATTTTTAAATTAACGGGCCAAATCCGTCATATTTCACAGCCACATCTCTGGCATTCATAACAAATCAAACTGTTTGAATATCGGCTGAAAATTGAGCAAGTTAGAGTTATTTAGATAGTACATGCACCATTGACACCAATGTTACGAAAGGGGGCAGCCATCTGAAGTAAGATGGCCGCCACATTGCACTCCATTGGCGAACAGCGCGGGTGAGCCATCTTGTGTTTATGTACATATCTATGCCTGAAGCTACCTTCTCCTCCAGCTGACTTGTACTTCCTGATTCTGAGATCTGAGATCACCCCCCCACACACACACACACACACACACACACACAAACACGATTTACAAGGCATTCATTCTTACTAGAGACCACTGCAAATGTATTAATTAAATGAGTGTTCAACACCTTTAAGGATTTTTATTGACAATTAAATCACATTGATGCAAAGAGTGAATGATTGCGAGGAGTTCCTCTGGGAGGATGTTTAAGTACCATCCTGTTAGCAGGCTGTGTTTGAAGCTACACTGTGAGTGAGACTACTCCCTTGGCTGAGAAGCTACTCCATATCAGTCTTATGATGCTTTATTGTTAGCAGGATGCGGAGCTGATAGAAGGGCTCACCTTTTTCTTCCCTGGATATTTTTTTTTTTTCTTCATGCAATCAGAAAAGGATTCATTAGTGAAAATGACTTTCTCCCAGTCTTCTTCAGCAGTCAAATCCCTGGACCATTAGCAGAATATCAGTCTGTTCTTGATGTTTGTCTTGAAATGACAACAGGCCATCCTCCAAACAGCTGGGTGCTCTCACACCTGCCTGGTGCCATTCCTGATCTAGCTCTGCCCTAATCTGGTGACTAAATCCGTTCAAGAGGCGGTCCTGGAGCAGTTATTCATTTTGAATGTGACAAAAACAAAGTTGAATAGAATAATAAACTTTTACATTACTCCCAAAGAGCCACATATTCTTGTAATCTCCCAGAGTATCAATAGTTCTTCAGGCTTCCTGAAGGTCTTTATTTGGCTGCTTTTCTAAATTTTTCCTGTCCAGCTCTGGTAGCTGAGCGTGACAGCATTTTGTGCTGAAAAAAAGGAAATTTAAGCAGGGAGGGGGTTCTTTAAAAACCATATCCAGCAGGTGAAAGGTGTTTTTGTTATGAAACAGGATAAAATCCATCAAAGACCTGGAACAGGACCTGAGATGCATCATCCCTGGGTTGATCATCTGTACGTCAGGTTTTCAGCTCTTTGGGAATCACCTTATTGGAATTTCATGAGTCAAACTGTGCCGTCTTTGGTATTTTTGTTTCTCAGATTTCTGACAGAAGATGACTAATGGCACAGTAATAGCCTCCTGTTTTGTGTCACAAATACGTTGATTCATCAGCACCCAAGTCCCAGTGTGTCACAGAGTGTAAGTGCAGGTTATATAAAACCAGCGTGAGGCTTGTACATCTGTTCTGATTGCGCAGAAAATGTGCTGAAAACAGAAATTGTACTGAAACACATGAAAAAGGAGAAGCTTTGTGGTGCCGATGCATCTCCTCGCTGTCACCACTGATGCACCCATAAAACACAAGGCCTCATTTTATGTCAAACAGGAAATGGTCCGCACAATCCTGGGAACAAACACGGGAGAACGGCGGCGCAGTTTGATTGGGCTGCGAACAGTCGCTGTTGTTACAAAGCACCACTGTAAGCTCCATCGATTATCAAAGGGCTCCCAGCTCAGACGGGGAGTCTACTGATCTTTCCCGAGCTCAGACATGAAAAGCCGCCAGTGACAGCTCATAGCCGGGGCTAGATCACACCGCTGTGCTGAGGAGGGAGAAGGGAGGAGGGGCTGTGGTGACTGATTTCTAACCACCTGCTCCACGGGCCGCAGTTGTGTTTTCTTGTTTTCTCCCTCCTAACGCTGCGCTGTCAGGGGCGACGACGACGGTGCTTTCATGTAAACTCAGGACCAGCAATAGCATCAACACGTGTGAGAGACACTTGGTAAAACAATGCCAGACAAGCTTTTATTACGGCTACGCCTCATTACTTTTTAACCAGAGTAATCGTACGTGCTGCTCCTCATGAATTATTCACAGGTAAGCTCTCGTCACAATGTGACAGAAGGAGATGGCGCTCCAAATGAAACAAACAAGCACAAAAATAGGAAAAAGCAGATGTCAAGAATGTGATGATGCTTCATGCTCTTCACTCACTTTAAACAGCTGCTTTTCTCTTTTTTGTGGAGGTCACTTTTTATGTATGTGGGCCTAAAACTCGTGAAAATGTTGGAGTTGAGCTCTCACAGCAAAAAGTGAAAGTCTTTGCTAAAGTTCATGTGTTTGATAACCGGATTGGAATTAAATATGGCGTCACTGCATTAATGAAAAACACAGATGTGAAATCCACAGAAGGAAATGATCGGACAATGGTTGTAAAAGGTGCTGTTAAAAAAAAAAGTCCATTGAGAGAAGATGATTTAGATATATTATTCAACTTTTGCAATTTCTAAAAAATGACCTTATCATCACACAACATCTGCAGTTAATATTTCTACTACATGGGTGTGACATTGTCTTTTTGGTGCAGTTGGCTCCTTTTGATGGCGTTTCCTTCTTCTTTGTTGCCTATTGCAGCTGTACTCTGCCAGTTGTCCTTTCATTTTAGCTTTTGTGTGTGTGTGCGTGCGTGCGTGTGTGTGTGTGTGCGTGTATTTGCATGGGATGGGATTGGGGGTGGGAGGAGGGAGATATAGAGGTGGTCTTGGATGTTGATCTGTGGGGGAGGGGTGGAAAATTGACTGTTGTGTGGTTGTTTTTAATTTTGTACAGCACTTTGAGTTGCACTCATATGAAAAGCACTTCAGCTGATCAAATGGTCACGCATGTTTAGAAAGTTGAAAAAATTGAAGCTAGGATTAAAGACAGGTGTTAGGCTACATGAACTGAATCTCTGAACTCACGTTGGCCAAAGTTTTAATCAGATTAAGGATGATGTTGCAGAAAAGCTGAAATAACGCGCTGATGTAATAAGCATTTTTTTCTTATACGCATTCTGACCAGTCGGACAGAATTCAGCTGTGGAACCGAGTAGAAAAGGAACCTGAAATGTAGAGAAGCTCCAGTATAAAGAGCCGTGTCCTCCTGAGACCCTGTGTCCACTAAAGAGGACTATAGCTTTTTTCACGGTGACAATTTATTCTGTTCAACTTTGATCTCACTCACTCGTTTCTGAACCGCTTGTCCTCAGTAGGTTTGCAATGAGCTGATGTCCATCTCCAGCAGTCAGCTGGTGAGAGGCGGGGACACCCTGGACAAGTCACCAGTCCATCACAGGGACACATAGAGAGAAACAACCAGTCAGTCACGCTTAGGGGAGATTCAGTCACCAAATGACCTAAAACGCTTGTTTTTGGTCTATGGGAACAAACTGGAGTATCTGGACAGAACCCACACATGCGTGGAGAGGACAAGCTCACTCTACGCAGAAAGGTTCTGCAGGTGGGAATCGAACCTGTGACCTTCTTGCTATGAGGCAGCAGTGCTGTATCTGCCTGAACAGAAACAAAAATGTGAAGCTCAGCAATGTTCTGCCTTGTTCACAGATTCTAGCTCCTCCTGCAGCTGGAGCCGACAAACATCAGAGTTTCACAGCTTCTCAGAACATCCACAATTAATTAGACACCAATTACACAACGTGTTAATGAACTACCTGATGACTTCACAGCCGTGTTTCCTCTGTGAGCCTTCTCAGCACGTCTTACAGAGCCAAGTCACTGAGCAGGAGCTCAGAGTTAGATTTTTCCTCTGATCTTTTAAAGATCATTTCTGAAACTTTCAGGATGCTGAGCACCAGCTTTAGATTGTTCAGATCAGAATTCACTGAGCTGTTGTCTTCTGTTTAGATCAGACCACAGTGCTGAGGAGACAACAGTCAAAGCCACCAGTACACGTCATGATGGAAATGAAACTGGAGTTACCATGGCAACTTCTTTGATTTGTTTCATTATCTGTTGCTAAACGGAATGGCTCGTAAATAATCTGTGAAACATACCGAAACCATGTTTGTGTCCATAAAAAGGGCAAATTATTGGCATCTGTTACATAACTCAGCCCACTTCACTACATTTGCTCCACTGTGGCCTTTGATATACAGTTGGTTTACTGACCACAAGCGCCCACGCAGAGAGCATCAGCTCATCAAAGTTTTTATGACTAAGAACTGAAATACGTGACCAAGAAAGATGAAATTAAAGGTGATTTTTTTTCTAAAATCTTCCATTTAGCCCTGCTGTTCTGTTGCTCCACTCCTCCACCGTCTGAGTCAACGGCCCGATTCTCAAGGCTGACTGAATCACAACATTTGTATCATTACGTCTTTTTGACTAACTTTGTTTGGAAAGTTAAAAGCTAATGCTACAAGGGGAGCGAGAAAAGAAAAGGAAGCTGAGATGGAGATGACCCACTTAGTGTAATTATCGCTAACAAAGAGACGGGAGAGTTGTGAGCTGGGGAAAACACACACACACACACAGGCCTAAATGCGTTAAATTAATCCAGATAATTCAATAGGCGATGATGAAACGCCACAATCGAGCCCCCTCTGGCTGTGGCGTTTGACTAATAGTGCGCCTGGCTGTTTTATGCAAATAGTTTTCCATAATCTTCCTCCTGTTTTCCGTGTCAGGAGGTGCAACTGTGGTCACCGCTGCTCATCTGTGGAAAGAAGCAACATAGATGCAGACATGGACACACACATGGGTAAACACACCGCTGTCACCCTCAGACGTTCATGTGAGACTCACACAACGCGTTGGACCATGGCTTCCCTCAGGGTGGTGGTGGGGGGGACAAGTGCAGCGTCTGAGGTTTAGTAACAAGATCATTAAAATAATCAAATTATGATAAGAGAAAGTCAGTCGTGCTGAAACTACTTGTTTTGAGCCCATCACTGAGGCATGTGTGGCGCGGCAAGCGAGGAGAGGGCATCATCAACATTAGCTGCCAGCATGGGCAAAAGCCTGCGGTGTGTCTGAGCAATAATAACATTAACAGTCTCACAATAACAACATTCAAAAATAAAAAGCACAAGTCCATTTTTATGAGATAAATGCCTGAAAGCAAAACAGTCCTCACTCATCAGGTCGCTGACTGGCTCACCCCCCCCCCCCCCCCCCCCCCCCCCAGCTGGGTGCTGGGATGTTTCTGCAGGAGATGCAAAGCAAAGCATCGTCCTCCTCTAACGCGCTTAAAGAAACCTACAAGTATCTCAGACGTGATCCAGCACGAATTCATCTCCAGCGCAAATATTTGTTTAATGAGAAAAAGATGATTCTATCTTTAATTACAAAAGTGTCTCCTCTTTCTGCTTACAAACATCTCCTCTGAGACGTCGTCTTATTACAATTTCAGTTTCATCTAAGAAGGAATTAAAGCAGCTGTAATTTGTTTATGGAGGAGACTCATTTTCTTATTGTGCTTTTAAAAACATTGCTTTGTCTCCTCAGGAACTTTGAAATGATAGTGTGTGTGTGTGTGTGTGTGTGTGTGTGTGTGTGTGTGTGTATGCGTGCGTGTGTGTGTGTGTGTATGCGTGCGTGTGTGCATTTGTGTGTGTGTGTTTGCGTGTGTGTGCGTGTGCATGTGTCCTAGTGTATGTATGCGTGTGTGTGTGCATGCATGCGTGAATTTGTGTGTGTGTGTGTGTGTATGCGTGCGTGTGTGTGTGTGTGTATGCGTGCGTGTGTGCATTTGTGTGTGTGTGTTTGCGTGTGTGTGCGTGTGCATGTGTCCTAGTGTATGTATGCGTGTGTGTGTGCATGCATGCGTGAATTTGTGTGTGTGTGTGTGCGTGTGTGCATTTGTTTGTGTGTGTCTGCGTGTGTGTGCGTGTGCATGTGTCCTAGTGTATGTATGCGTGTGTGTGTGCATGCATGCGTGAATTTGTGTGTGTGTGTGTTTGCGTGTGTGTGTGTGCGTGCGTGCATGCATTTGTGTGTGTGTGTGCGTCTCCACCTTCACTCACCAAAGCTATTAATTTAAACCAATAATCTCCAGGTCGTTACCACTTATCAAACTAAGTGTGACTTAATTATTTTAACTAAAAGAATTTTCATTAGATGTTTAAATACTTCATTAGTTCTGAGAACTCAGCAATTTGAGTACAGTTGATTTCGTTCTGGTGTATGAAGATTTCGTCTCTTTTTTTGTCCATCTCTCTCTTTTATGTTTTATTTTTTCATTAATTTGATTATGATCAATGCAAGCATTATTGTAATGGAAGCCTCTATCTACTACGACACAGTTTTGCGCCACAAGATTAGAGCACGCCATATCTTCATTCGTCAAATATCAAACTGTCTCTCCTTAACGATGTTATAACGAAACGGCGCTAATCACTGCTGACGAACGCACGCTGCTGTTCTACAAAGATAATGAGTCTGCCGGAGTCGAGGGGAGAAACAAACAGGCGAGGGGAGAGAGGGGTGAGGCTGTGGGAGACGAGTAGGAGGAGGAGGAGGAGACGAAATGTGACAGATCAACAAAACGCAGATCCCACAAGTGCAACTACAGACTGACAACTCATGTAGAGAAAACTATAAAGAAGAAAAGACAGCGGCCGTACAGGAGGGGAAGGGAAGGGAGATATGTAAAAGGGTGTGAGAGGGGAGGCCGTCACATTGTTTCAGGTTACAGGGGTGACCTAAATGGAGTCGCGAGACGGAGTCAGAGACATCGCCGAGACACATGTCAACCACCATGGGGTGTAAGGTGTGAAAGAGGGAAGCTGAGTGAAAGAGGGCGAGAACTCGGGAGAAACTTGGTGAAGATGAGGCGTAAAGAATGAAGACAAACTCGGAGCACTGGAAAACTCTTCTGATGAGTCCTCTTCTCACAGATTTAGACACAGCCTAGACCTCTTTCACACACGACATTTTCAAAATCAGAGTGTGGATTGGTTAAGCAGGGTCCTGGCAAGGTCCCTCTGTTAGATGTGATGGAGCATGATGGGTCTATGATGGTCTGGAGCCCGCATCAAACTTCCTTAGAAAAGTTCTGAGGGTTCATTGTTGAGATGGAAGAATATTAGGGTGCGGGGTGGAGCATGCATGTGGAGGTGTATCCATGGTGTGCGTGCTGGGATGACCTGGTAGTGGAGCTCTTGGTCTCATGCATAAATGACCCCATCACACTTTTCTGCTCAGAGAAGAAAATCCTTCCCATCCTCTCTAAAGCCTGATTCATGCTTCTCCGTCAGCTCCACCAGGCAGAGACACGTTCTGCCTTCGGACTTCTCCATCACCTGGAGAGTGCTGCAAAGCAATTCCCCGCCAGGACAACAGAGGGTGTAACGCTTTTCTGGGGTATCCTGTCATGTATCCGGTCCAATATAGTGCATTCACTATTGAGTTTATGTATTTCAGAGACTTTTTAACACGGACGAATTTGTCCCTCATTCTCCTCCACCTCTCCATGCTCTCGCCACCTCTAAATGCACGTTTCCCATCATTTTTGTCCATTAATAAAACGCTTGCTGCGTATCTTTATACTCCTCCAGTCGTGAGGCATTCTTCAAGCTGCTCCATGTCTGCCGCTAGATATCTTTGGCTCTTTTTATTTTTTTGAGGGGCAATGGCGGTGCTGGTGACAAATTTAAAGGAAGCGGCGTCCTGACCAATCACAAGCTTGCGCTCTCCATCTCGCTTAACGGATGTTTAGAAAAATGATCGACTCCGTCCGTCTTTGCATGCCTGTTGGACAGCCCTAGCAAGGACGGAGGATTGCGTTGCATGTCTCCGTACTGACGCAGACGGAGAAGCATAAATTAGGCTTCATACTCTAAAGAACAATTCTTTTAAAACTGTTTGATACACATGTGAGATTTTGAGATACACGTGAAGCCCAGTTCACATTCCCCAGTCAGACAGGAAATCTTTGCAAGATGAAAAGACTTCAGAATAAACAAACATGACGAAGGAGGATGTTTGAGGAGTGGCGACACATCAAATTCAACAGGCATCACGTTTGTTTCTCCTTGAAAATCAGACCAAGACAATCCAACATGTTTGAAAGCCCGGATTTATGACCGGAGCGGTCCTGACGTCCTTCTGAGCATACCACAGTGCTCGTGATCGTCTGATAAGATTATCTGTAGAGCCGTTAAGGCTAGTTTATACTTTTCCGTCAGCAAGTGTGCTCACACACGCGTATTGATGGAGACGTTTTCCTTTCATACTTCTCCATTGGTGTGTCAGTGTTGTGAAGCAATTCTCCATCAGGACAGCAGAGGGCATAGCGCTTTTTTGGAATCATAGGATGGCCAAGGAATGTCCCGCCTTTTTCATCTCTGATTGGCTGGAAGGGCTCTCCTACGATTGGCTGTTTCATGAAACAGCAAACCGTCTTCCCTTGCTGCAGGTTTTTATGTCTGCAGCCAGATCTTGAGGAGTTTTTTTAAGAACATGTGAACTTAGCTCTATAATAATCATTCTGTCCTGTTTTACGACAAACCAGCGTCAGTTTCTTTTATAAAAGAACCTGAAAAACATCAAATGTGAACTTGTAATAAATCTTGTTGCATTTTTCACACTGTTGGATTGACTTTATATCTGTTGACTCTTAAGCATGGGGTTATCTTATTACTATGTTATGTCTTCACTTTCATAGGTTAAGGCTGTTTGCAAGTTAGGACACATCTCATCATCTGTTTAAATGTGTATCATTTAATCTAAATTTAATTCAGGACTGATTATGATGTAGATCTATGTTTCACCAGTTTTCATTATTCTAGAAGAGAAACAGACCTGCTGCACACAGCTGGGCAAAATAGGGCAGTGTTATTACATGTCATACCAGGTAAGGCACACCTAGTCCATGTACTCCACTAACCTCAATGCTTGAGAGCCAACAGATAGAAAGTAAATCCAACAGTGTGATAAATGCGACAAGATTTGTTATAAGTTCACATTTTACGTATTTCAGTTTTTTTTTATAAAAGGAACAGAATAAAATAAAACTTCTTCAAAACAGAACAAAGTGGTTATTATATCGCTAAAGTCGCATTTTCTTTACAAAACTCCCCAAAACAGCTGCTCTGTTGGTGGCAGGTGGACAGTCTGCACTTAGCGAGGGAAGACGGTTTGCTGCTACATGAAATAGCCAATCGTAGGAGAGCCCTTCTAACCAATCAGAGGAGAGAAAGGCGGGATCTTCATTGGCCATCCTACAATTCAAAATCACGCGTCCTGCCATCAATGCAGTCACGTCTCTAGTGTGTTTACGTTGTATTTATGTATTTCAGAGACTTTTTAACACAGACGAATGTGTCCCTCAGTCTCCTCCACCTCTTCATTCAGTCTCCACCTCCAAACCCACGTTTCCCGTCATTTCCTGACACGAATAAAAAGTATGCTCCGTGTCTGCCGCTAGATATCTTCGGCTTGGTGTTTTTGACTAAGATAAAGGAAGCGCCATCCTCACCAATCACAGGTTTGCGGTCTCCATCACTTTCAACAGATATTTAGAAAAGTGGACTCTACTTCATCCATCATTGCCTGTTGGAGAGCCCTTGCAACGACTGATAATGGCGTTGCGTGTCCCTGTACTGATGCAGACGGGGGAGCTAAGGGGAGCCCGGCTCCCCTGAAAGGATCATGGGCTCCCCTAGAAGCCCTCAACTTGTGGCAAGGTGGACAAACGAGGGCCCGGGCGGGACTCGAACCTCAGACCCCCGGGTGAGAGTCATTTGCGTTAACCAGTCAGCCAGAGATTTCCCTGTGGCCAAGCAGCCCATCCGCATGATCAATCGGGATACAGTGACGGCATGCTCACCCTGTCACATCTTCCCCCCTCTTTCCACAAGCACGTCCTCGTGCTCCCACGCAGGGTGCCACAAATTCCACATCCATGGACCAACCTCAGTTCTACATGGATCCTGCCAACAACGCCAAGGGGAGCCCGACAGAGACGTGTAAACTAGACTTTACAGCAATCATGTGCAACTTTAAGCTTGTTGGAAGGAGAGAAGGGGGTCAGAAACAGGCATGACTGTCCAGTTGTGTGAAACAGGATTTACTGTCTAACAAATAAAACACAAGCTATTTTACAACACTCTTTTCCACACTGGTGTTGTGTCAGTATTCCCTTTAAATCCATGGTCAACATGTGTTTCACTGCTCCGCAGCACCCAAGCATATTGCTAGAGCGTTCCCGGAGTGGTCTGCTTGTATCACAGGGGAACTAAGGCCATCCCATAATGTCAAAGGTCATGTTTGGGCAAACGTGACACCATCACCTCTGAAAGTAGCAATGTTTCCTAATTTGCAGCAATCGAGGTATGTTCTAATAGATGGTATAGGTCATGGAGAGTATGGGCAGGCTGGTAGAGCAGGGCTGTGGTGAGAGGGCCTGATGCAAACTTTAACCTGGACAGTTTCAACCCTCCATAAACACACATAATACACACGGAATCTATGTGATAACACGAAATGCACCTGTGTGCTTCAGCCTAAAATGTCACAGAGAAGTATGCACACACACGCACACACACACACACATGCACACACACACACACACGCACACACACACAGGTGCTGCTGGGTGGACCATGGGGAAGAGGTGAGCACTCTCGCTCCACTGGGTGGAAAACCTGATCTTCCTACCTCAGCAGCTTCAGATGGAGCAGCTCAGCAGAGAGACTTCTCTGTGTGTGTGCGTGTGTGTGTGTGTGTGTGTGTGTGTGTGTGTGTGTGTGTGTGTGTGTGTGTGTGTGTGTGTGTGTGGCGTGCAGCGCTGGTGGACGGATAAACATGGCGATTGAGAAGGAAGTGAGAAATGTGCAGACAGAGCTGGAGACAATGGGCTGTTGTCATAGCAACATTAGCATGCAGTAGGGTAAACAGGTGTCTCCTTTTTACTTAATCAATCCAACTAAACGAGTTAATCAGCTCTTGTGATGATATGATCCGCGGCCCTCAGGAGGAGACGAACCGTGCGATCCCTCCGACCTCGCCCTCCACCCCAGCGGGCTCAGCGCCCGGCCTGTTCAGGGTCAAATGGATTTACTCCGTAGCGCACAACTCAATTGACTCCCAACAGAACCAGGAGAGGCTTCCCACCAGCCGCCGCTGCTTGTGTGTACGACCACCCACCATCATCATTAGCATCAGAGAGGCAGAGTGCACCAGTCGTGTGGATTATCACAGCCACGCGTGCTATTATCATAACAGTTACGATAGCCATGCTTTGTTGAATGGATAATCAGCAAGGTATTATGTGCTGTGATAATAGCAGTATGTGAAAACTGGAGACGTACTCTCCGCTAACGCGCGTGCAGAAGCGTACCAATTATTGCGTGCAGGGTTCATGCAGCATTTTGATAAAACTGTTTCAGCGCAGATCTGATTACAACAGCGCGGTTTGTAATGATGATTATTAGGACCGTCACAGAGATGACGGGGGTGTTGTTTTTAAGGAATGAATCCACCTTTGTGAGTTCTGAGTGCGTGCACATGTGCAACATTTTCAAGAAAACGAGCAAATGGTTGTAACAGGGACGCGTCTAATCCTCTGAGAATCGTTTTAACGTGTGAAAGAGACATCATCTGTTACATTTCACACAATCTCTTCTAAATTACAGCTTGTCCTGAAGGTGAATTATTCAGTTAAAGAAACTAGCAAGATTATCCCACTTTGCAAATTGCACGTTCCTTCATTTCTGCACAACACACCTGCATCCGTGAGGCTTGTAACTAATGTTAGCAGCTGTCATTAGGAGAGAATTTGCACTAATTATCTCATCACTGTCACTCTCTGTGGATTTGCATCCTAAAGCTGGAAGAAGTTATATTCATTTCAAGTTTTTTAAGTGTCTTCACTTCGTCCAAAAGGTGCAGACAGGCTTAATGATGGGAAAATCATGACAATAAACAAAAGTGGTTAGCAGGCAAAATTTACAGACTTGCTCTTTCACAATTAAATCTGCTGAAACATGAGGTTTGCTCTGCTCCATCATTTCCCCATCTCATTTTAAGAGGGCAGCATTTTTTTGTTGCTGTATATCCCCCCGACACTGCGGGCATGTACACGTTATTAAGCTGCTCAGGCCTCTCACCAGTGTTAGACCTCCATCTCTCTCCCCCACTCTTCATCACTCTCCCACCCAGCTCCCAGGAGATAATCAGGGTATTACAAATGAAAAGTCAAAGCCATAAATCAGGACCCCACCACTACAGCTTCCTTCGCACCGTTTTCCTTCTCGAAGCTTCGTGTTTTACATGAACTAATACAACCTGGTCGACAAAAACACGGGAAGACAGAAACGAGGGACGGAGAGCTGAGTAATCCGGGATTTCCACCAACTTACTTCAGAAGCCCGTGTCATCCATCAAACTCACATCTGTGTCGCAAACGTGTGTGTGTGTGTGTGTGTGTGTGTGTGTGTGTGTGTGTGTTGCAATCCTACGTGACTCAGATGCAGCTGGTCTACTCCGGGGTGCTGGAGTGGACGTGCAGGGACGGCTAAACATGGAGCACTGCCAAAACAGGCAAGAAAAAAAAGTTGTTTTTTTTTTAAATTACACATCAAGACGTCTGAACTTTGGCGTTAAACAAAAGTCGATCAAAACACACAACACAGGTTAAGAAGAAATGTGCTAAATAGATGAAGACAGAGTTTTTCCCCCTTTTCGGAAGTAGCATAAAATTTTGGGGGAAAAATTTGCTGCTTTAGTGTCAAAAAAGGACTGGGATGCATCCAGGTGTCGGATTGTACAGTACAGCAGCAAGAGGAAAAAGAAGGAGAAAAGGGAGGAAAGAAGGGAAGGATAGGAGCTGGGTGGGAGGGATGTCTTCCCCCCTCCTCGGCCTGTCAGTCAGTCACAGAGGGGGAGAACGACAGGCCACAATGGGGCCCTTCAGCGCCTGGCTGAAAGTTGTAATTTAGCATGAAGAGCCATCGAGGGGCGAGCCTAAATATAGCTCCACATATACATTGTCTTTTGTAGAGAGAATAGCAATTAACAGCCAATTAAATGAATGACTGGGGTCAGCAGCAGCAGCAAACTAATAGTGGGTGTGTTGCTGCTCTGCTGGATAATCCGAGGAGACAAAGAGAGAGGTTCGGGAGCAAGCAGGGGCAAATTTATTCTCCCTTTTCTTTCTTTTGTGCAAGGCAACATAATGAGATGTGAAGAATTCCGATAATGTGTCACCTGTGCTTCACAAACGCCGTGTGTCTAAGCACACAGACGCTTTCAACAACACCGTGTGCATGCATTCAAACCTTACCTGCTGTCTTCCAGGCACGGAGGGGCGGTGTGTGTTTCAAGTGTGTTTGTGGGCAGGAATTACGTCACATCACCGCGTGTGTCGGCCCTCAGCAGTCACTCCTGTCCGGTGCTGATTGGCCGGCAGATGACAGCTTCACTAAGTCACTGCTGAAACCAAAGCACAACAGAACAAATCCCCCTCTAATTGCCTCGCGTTTGAAAACGCAACTCTTTGCTTCAAAAAAACAAGGCGAGTCATTAACGCCGTTCTGGCTGCCTTCCCACCCCCCCGTCCTCTCTTTCTGCTGCAGCTGATAACACCTTGTTCAGAGCCCGTGATCAAGGCAGAATCATCTCCTTCTCACCCCTATCTTCGCTACAACTCCACCTGCGTAATTGCCGCACCTAACCTTTTCAGCGCTGCCTCCGCTGGGAGTCAGCCAGCCAACCCAATTGGGCTGCTGGTATTAATAGAATCTCATTTCATGCCGCTATCGAATAAAACAAAGGTTGGGTTTCACCAAGCAAGTTTGATCATATTACTGCGACTGTAAAGAAGATAAGGGTGAATCCAGAAGGGGGGGTGTTTGAGAGGGAGAGCCAGCTGGGCCTGATCACGGGTAGGTATGCCAGCGAGGTGAGTAGTAGGGAATAAATCATCAACAAGTCCTTTAGATTAAAGGACAGAATAGAAATGAACCTGTGCTCTCTGGAATCACATGACCTTGTTCTCGTCTTCATCTGAACCTAACTGCCACAAATGCTCTGTTTCTGCATAGAAACAGAAAAAACTCATCTAGAAAAAATGGAGGAGCTCCTAATTGTGGCAAGGTGGACAAACGAGGGCCCGGGCGGGACTTGAACCTCAGACCCCCGGGTGAGAGTCATGCGCTTTAACCTGGTTTATTGTGAGTTTTTTACATCGTAGCAGCAGACTTATGCAGAAACACAGACAGCAGGAGAAGGTAGACCAGACACAAGTTCTAACCTGATTGTTGTTCTGTCTTCATACGCACATCTCTATGGCAAGCCATTTTAACATTTATTAAGCAGACTGGATACATGTTCCAGATATTTATAATTCTATTGTTCCTAGCAGAAATTAACATTCCAGATATCCATAATAACATTCCTACTATCCACAATGAACATTTCAGATAACTGAAATGTAATTCTTCCTAGGACAAATGACGTCACATTTCCCATTCAGTCAATCAATCAATCAATCAAGTTTATTTGTATAGCGCTGTCCACAGCCATAAAAGGTGACCAAAGCGCTGTACATAAAAAATACATAAAAAATTAAACCGTAATACATAAAAATAAAATTTACAGAAAACAATCGCACTTAAAACCTCAAAAATAAAAACTGATTAAGAGGCTACACATGCAGAAATACACAAATCATAAAAGCTAAAAGAGTAAAAGAACAGATGGGTACTAGTAAACCCCTAAAAACTAAACGCCTGTCGAAAAAGGTGCGTTTTAAGCTTTGATTTAAAATTGGACATGTCTGTTGTCAGGCGCAGGTCATCAGGAAGTTTATTCCCGAGCGATGGAGCCACCACTGAAAAAGAGCGGTCGCCCCAATGTTTGTATTTAGACCGCGGGAGATCTATGTACTTGCCCGTTGACCTTGTTTGACGCGTTTGTTTGCGTACGGACAGAATGTCAGAGAGATAGGCAGGACCGAGGCCATGGATACTCTTGAATGTAAATATATTGATTTTGATTTGTATTCTGAAAGACACAGGGAGCCAGTGTAGCTCTGCGAGAATAGGAGTAATGTGATTCTTGACTTGATGTATTTGTGAGGAGACGTGCTGCAGAGTTTTGAACTAATTGGAGACGAGCTATGGTGGACTTTGGCAGGCCGACATATAGGGCATTGCAGTAGTCAAGGCGTGAACTGATAAAAGCATGAATAACTTTCTCCAAGTTTAAAAAGTGCTTCAGCTTGGAGACGGCTCTAAGTTGATAAAAGCTAGTCCTGACATTCATGTGTATTGGGTTTATATTTTTACTATATGGGAAAGATTGTAGTTCTGCCTATCTAAATTTAAAATTGTACTAGTATAAATGTAGGTTTGGATATCTAAAATAAATTTACAGACAGCAGGAATAGAGTTTTAATTTGACCTTTAAGAGTTTTTACTAGTAATAATTGAATTAGAGCTATCTAAAAATAGTGTTTCTCCTAGGAAGAATTCAGTGTCTCCTATCCACAATGTTCATTCTTACTAGGAAGAATGTAATTGTAGATAGGAGGTTCTATAAACCCAATACACATGAATGGGAAATGTGACGTCATTTGTCCGAGGAAGAATTACATTTCAGTTATCTGAAATGTTCATTGTGGATAGTAGGAATGTTATTATGGATATCTGGAATGTTAATTTCTGCTAGGAAGAATATAATTATAGATATCTGGAACACATATCCAGTCTGCCTAATAAATGTTAAATGGCCACTTAAATTCTTAAGGATTCTGAGATATCTCAAACTTAATTCCTACCAGTGCAGTTGTTAATATGGATATCCTTAATTATAATTTCTACCAGTAACAAATAGTTGTTGATCTCTTCATTTGCAATTTTGACTAGTAAGAATACAATTAGTACTAGGATAAATTAAATTATTGCTATATAAAATAGGAATTGATGAGGTCCAATTGTTGAATAAATGTTTAAAAACGGCTTGCCATACACGCCTCTTCACACATGACTTCCTGTTCCCATTACAGTAATTACTGCCAAGTGAACTTCAACATTTTAATCACCGTTGTTCAGAAAGTGGGCCATCATATCTTTGCCTGTGTCTGAAAGGGGAGATTTTTAATAAAACTGTCAGAAAGTCATCATTAGATGTATCTGATGATTTTATGTGTGACGTATCTACAACCCAAACAAACACACAAATGGTTAAAACTATCAGGTAAAGTCTTTTGTGTCCGTGGCTGAAAGTCATTCCCATCATCTACGTTGAGTGCTAAATGACAGTGTAGGATTTGTGGCTATAGTCACTAAAGGCAAACGTACGCGTAGGGATGGGTACCTTTGACATTTGAATCGATACGGTACCAATGTACGGTACCTACGAATCGATATCGGTATTTAACGGTACCTATTTTCAATACTTTTGAGTGTTTAATAATTATTTAAATATGTTTTAATTAAATATATTGTTTTTTCTCAATATATAACCATATTTGATAAATATTACAACAAGTATCATACAACTGTTTGTATTTTATTATTGTGGTGATTCACAAACTAAAACCCAGCTCCGTGTGCTCCTATTCCTCTCCTTTCCCCTCTGGACCAACTGTGTGATGGTGGGTCCTAGTATTAGAAACTGCAAGTGAAACTGAAGCAAACATCTTTGCTGTGAACTAAATTTACTGTGTATCTTTACTGCTTTTGCCGTTCTTTCTCAAACAGTGGATTTTTCCTATACTCGGAAGTCGGAATGCCCCAGGAGAAAGCGAATGCACCATTAGCTGAACAGGAGCTAATGGTGCGTTCGATTTGTCCTCGGAACTCAGAAATCCCGACTTCCGAGTAGGAAAAATCAAATAAAACGCCCCGCAAAGTCGGAACTCCCAGTTGGAAACTCGGACGTTTTTCAGAACTCCGACCTCGAAATCCAAGATGGCAGCGCCCTCGAAAACTGCTGTTTAGGTAGCTCTCAATGAACACATATGACGAATAAACAAAACTTTTAGTTTGTTCAAATTAGAGATGCAAGCGCTACATGTAACTTTTATTTCAAACACACTCTTATATGTGTGTCTTGTAAAATAAACAGACAAATCGAACGCACCAACAGTCCATCATTCGTGTTTGTTTTTTACCTATTTGACCTGATAAAAAAGTAAAAAATAAAATAAAATAAAAATAAAAAAGTTAAACTGAATAATTGGAATTCCAACTTCTCCGACTACGGAAACCAGAACGCTGTTAACTCGGGTGTGACGTCATTCCTAGTTCCGAGTTCCGACTTCCGAGGTAAATCGAACGCACCATAATATATCAAGCTAACTTTATCTTAGACAGTTTATTTACCCGCTGGAGCAGATTAAGACGATGGTGCCTCACTTAGATCGTTGTCGCTGGTTTCTTTCTTCATCACCCAGTTACCCATCCCATTTAGTGAAGTGGACCCAAACTATAGAGCGCTTCTTCTCTACCATGCTACTTGCTCTGTTTACAGCTTACCCGCAGCGACTGACGACATTACGCTCCTGCGACAGCGCTGCTGTCTATCTTGGCAAATTGCTGTCTTGCAAGTTCTTGTTATGAAGGCTGGTTCCGAAACAAGGCACCGTTACACATCACGTGAACTGGTACTCAGTCGCTACCATGGAATTTGGTCAGTGCCTTAAAAAGTACAGAATTCGGTACCCATCCCTACATACGTGGCTCAAATCTGACTTGCTTAACCCATATTTAATGATCTATGAACACATGAGATTTTTTGTAATTGAGTCTAATGTGGTTTAATCGTTTTCAAAGTCTGACCGCTCAGTTTGCATTTTCTCTGACCTTTATGCCACCGAGAAGACAGACGATGCTACATTAGAGGAGGTGAGAAGCAGGATAATCATGTGGATGAAACAAGCATGGCCATGACTTAAATACGGCTTGCTGCCCTCTAAAGCACATGGGCCGCAGACTGTTCACACTGGAGTCTGGCTGGATTTCAGTTATAATGAGAACAACCGCACAATGAAACTAGATCAGATCATAAAAAAATGCAGAATCGCGCATTAGTGTGTGCAGTGTAAACCCAGCTTTTGTTTCAAACCTTTCCATGAAATCAACCAGGTGCCTTTAGGGTCAACCCTGTCTGTCTCATACCTCTCTCAAAACGCAATCACTGAATTTAGATGTCCATCTTAGAAGGTCATCATCAAGATCAATGGAAAACATCCATAATTTGATCAGATTTAGCTAAAAGGTGGTATTGTAATAGTCAGGAGTCATCACCTGCACATGCCCCAAGAGCTACACATTAAAGGTTGAATATGGAACGTTTTAATAAAAAGCTATATTTTTAAAAAAATCCCTCCACGGGGCGTTTAGAGGTGTGCAGAATGAAGGTACGGTGTTCCCTTTAAAAGCTATATTTTAATTAAAAAATAATCAAATATTTATTTTGAAAGCTCGACACTGGGTTTATGTTTACATCTACCAGCCACTAGAGGGCACCGTTGCGGGTTTCTAAATACGGTAAACAGTCCGCTCGGCACAGCAAGGCTGGCTCTGTGGAAAATGGCGGACTCAGCAAGTCAAGCAGCTGCTTCTGAGCCCAGAAGACGTTGTTATCCTTCTCAGAAGAGGAGCGACCATAAAAGATCTAAAACCAGAGTGAGTTTAGGTCGTCACTGCATGGACATGATGCTGGCTGCTCACTTCACGTATCAGCAGCGAACCTGGCATCATGACGGCTGCTAACCTTGTTCTATTGTTGCAGCTACAACCTCCACACACTAGGGATGCAACGGTCCACTTTCCCCACGGTCCGGTCCGTACCTCGGTTTTTGGGTCACGGTTTCGGTCCACTTTGAAGTGTAGAAGAAAATCTGAAATTTCCAAACTTTATTTTATTCACGCAATAATGTAACTTTTCAGATGTATTACTTGTAGTCCAGTGTGTAATAATATGTTCAGAGACCAACAGAAATGTCACTTTTAAATTGCCTTTTCAATGTGGTGTCAGTGAGAGGCTAGGGCGACCGAAGCGGGACCGGGAGGGACGCGTAATTTGGAATTGTAGGATGTCCAAGGAAGGTCCCGACTCGGGAGTGTGTTGTGTGAGGGGTTGTGGTTGTGGCGTCAAATAAAGCGAGCCTCTGAGTTCACCGTTTTTTCTCCTCGTCTTTATATTCAACTGCAAACCAGAAATGTTCCCACACGGAAGGTTTGTTTGAAGACGGCACGTCGCATGTCGCCGGAGTAGCCCCTGACTGCAGTACGCAGATCGGGGCGGGGCTCAACGTGGGCGGAGTCAAACGTTTAACTCCTCCTTCTCAACCCCGCTCACTGAAACCAGAGGGAGGGTGTGCTTACTGTGTGACAGAAGCAGCTGGCAGAATGGAGGTAGGCACGGTTTTTCACTTTTAACGATACCAAGCATTCATGTTGGGGCGAAAACGTTATTAACGTGGACTTAAAAGGTATTTTTCTGAGTTTTAGATTAATATAATTTGGCCGAAAATGTATTTCAACCTTTATTTAACCAGATGAGTCGATTAAGAACTCATTCTCATTTACAACGACGATCTGGCCAAGAGGCAGCAGCAACAGACACAGTTAGCTTTACACAAACAGATAAGATAAAGAACAGATAAGATAAAAAATACAAGATAAAAAAAAAACAGATAAAAATAAGATAAAACAGCTAGACATAAAGACAAATGACTGTTCTCATAATATGTACAAGCCATCAAAACAGACTTAAAACAATCTTTAAGTACTCAGAAGCAAAATGTTATTAAAAAAAATAAATGTTTATTAATCTGGACTTAAAAAGTATTTTTCTGAGTTTTAGATTAATATAATATCTGGCATACTGTTGAGGGGAAATATTATAGCTTTGGGGAGAAAATGTTATGTGATCTTTATTACTTTTGTGAGAAATATTATATTTTACGTGGGGAAAATATGTTACTTTTTTGATCGTTGTTACATGCTAAATATAGAATAAGGTAAGAATAATCAATTTAACTAGTTAGCAACTAATTAGTAAATGATGTGATTTAAGCAGACTTGAAAAGGTACCATTCATAAACATTAGACATTCTGATAGCCTACATCTGAGTAATGTGCAGGAAATTGATGTTGGGCTTCCTTGTTGAGATAGTACATGTTAG
>SSNS01000240.1:677889-705184 GCA_006937985.1 Aphyosemion australe | reverse complement strand
CCGCCATCTTGGATCGGTCGCGCCCCCCCCCCTTTGCAGAGGCATTGAAGTGTCAGCATGTTAAATCAACCATAACTCCTTGAATACTGACCCGATTTTGATGCGGTTTTTTTCTCTGTAAACTTCACACATGTAGCTCTGATACAGGACACATGTTTGAGCATTTTTAATACATAATGGGTTTGCTGTGGGTACATATGGGATTCTTATCCACTGCCTAGTGACAAAACCTATAGAAAAAATGGATCAAACACATAAAAATCACAGTCAAACAATGAGAATCAAAATAATTCAAAAAGGACTATATATCAGGTGTGAGATCTATGGTAGATATTTAAAAAACCCATTTAATATATGAAAGAGAAGCAGAAAGTACTACTCAGCCATTAGTAAACAATATATACAATATAATTCTTATAATTTAAATAAATGAGTGTTTCATATACATATAGTACCAATATAACTCAAAGAGAGGGTGAGAGAGACAACAACTAAAACAAAGTCTGAATGACAAGAACTCGACAAACCATCTGTCAGAACTGACTGCTTAGTGATATTCTGGTTCTGTTGTATATTTGTGTGTAGCTGAACCTATAATGCTCCACCTGTTAGAATAAAATTGTAAGGCTTGTTTTCAATACTCAGACATAAATTCTGATTACTTTACAGCCAAACAGCACACGGGGAGAAAGAGAGAGAAAAAAAGAACTAACTGTTTAAAGGAGTTAGTTTTATTTGTTTTGTCTTAATTTATCTCTTACTTATGTTGAGAATTTTTTAAAATAGTAATTGAAAGCTGTTATCTGGAGCTCCCCTTCTGCAGTTTAAGAGAGGTGAGTTTGACCACGTGGTGCTGCCTTCTCTTCAGAACCACAGACTTAACCAATGAGATAAAGTCTGACAGCCGTGGCATCCAGCATGACAGCTACACATCTGTGTTTAGTTTGGTTTTTCTGGCCCAGCCCAGCCTCATCATCCACCAATCACAGCCTCCTGTAAAGGAATAGAAACATATTTAATATATTTGCACCAGTAATTTCCAAAAGTTAAATTGGACAACATTAAGATTTGCTTTGTATTGTGTGTGGAGTGGGAGGGGCAAAAATAGAGTCTCTCTGAGGTACTTGTTTTTATATGCTGAAGTGAACAAATTTTAACTTTTAACCTGTAGCGTGTGGACATTTCCATATTGTGGGGACATTTGGCTGGGCATCACAATGACAAAATGCCCTAAAACGTGGTTTTGGAGGTATGGTGTGAATACGCTTTTGGTTTAAGTTAGGGTTAGTGTTATGATGTTTAAATACTCACATCATCAGGGTGAGGTTAGTCTCTGGGAGGTCACAGACAGGCTCTCTTTGGCTCTTCTGGATGTAGTTCTGCACTTTTCTGGTTAAAACAAACAAACATAATGTTTGACAATAATATACTGTTTATAGTACACACCTGTGGTTCTCAGTTTACATCAGGGGGCCTCTGGTGCTGTGAAAACTCTGGGGCACCTAGACATGATTCTTAGGACGTTTATTAAAATAAATTAATTTTTGACAAATAACATCAAGACAAGGTATGTGGGGATAAGTATTACACTCTGCCTTGTGATTGATAAAAGGATATGTACATTTATGAATGCTGATGGCCTTATGATACACTTACTGTTTGAAGGAGAACTAGGAAGCTGAAGATGAAACAAACTCCATCTGACACAGTCCAGTTCTAATCATAATAAATCAGCTGCAGGAAGCCTCACACTTCTTCCTCACATCTTTTGTGGGAAAACCTAGAAAACAAAAACATGCAATTTGCAGATTAGTGTCTACCAATATTGTACAAATCCAGTCAGAGGGGAGGGTCTGAGACATGAGCTACATCTGATACCAGGAAGATTTGTTTGATTTCTACAGCAGCATTCTTGTGTCAGCTGTAACCTAAGTCAGTGTTTTGGAATAAATGATTAATAGTCTCATTTAGCCTTCATTTTCAGGGGAACACCAGCAGTAAGCATGTAGCTAACGTTAGCTAACAAGGAGGTGCTGCTGGTGGACACAAATATAGTACAACAAAGTTATATTTACAAAATACAAACAACAAAAGTGCTCGAACTTACTTGTGAAAGTTATCCCCCGAGCCATGGTCTCAATAGTCCACCGATTAGAGCAAGAATAAACTGCACAGAGCTCAGGCATTCTGTTTACTGCTGCTGTTATGGTTCGTGTCTGCCGGAAGCCTGACCGACCTAAGATGGCGGCCGCATTTCCTGCGCCCGAGCAGCCAATAGGGGGTCTATCAATTATTACGTCTATGGGAGGTCTGCTGTGAGCAGCTTCAGACGAGACTAGAGCGGGCACACGGAATGAAATTCATCTGCCTGGACAGACAAACGCACCCTGGTGCCGTGTAAAGCATTAAATAAAAGGACCAGCGCGAAAATAATGACAAAACCGAAGTCCCGCGGTACACGAGGGTAGATTGTCCCATGCAGGGAGGACTGAACGGTCCGGGATTTTACCGCGTACCGTTGCATCCCTACCACACACTAGATGTTGCTTTGGTGTTCATGTTCCATATTCCACCTTTAACTCAACATCTTTGCATTCCTTGTGTGTCGGCAGCCGTTGGAGTTAAAATTGTTTGTATGTTAGTAAAATGTGTCATGAATCACTGGATCATTTCTTAAAGCCCCAGTGTGTAATATTTTTACCTGTTTACTATCTATCTATCTTGGGGGCAGCAGTAGCTCAGGAGGTAGAGCGGGTTGTCCAGTAATCGGAAGGTTGCAGGTTCGATCCCAGCTCCCACCATAGAATGCTGCCGTTGTGTCCTTGGGCAAGACACTTAACCCACCTTGCCTGCTGGTGGTGGCCACCAGTGTGCGCATGGGTGGATGACTGATTGTGTTGTGAAGCACCATTTACCATTTATCTGTGTATCCAGTGCATACACTTGTCCTTTTTCATTAATATTTCTCACCAACATCAATTCTAAATACTTGTCCTTTTTCATTAATATTTCTCACCAACATCATTTCTAAATATTGCTCTCAG
The DNA here is from genome assembly GCA_006937985.1 of Aphyosemion australe. Taxonomy (NCBI): domain Eukaryota; kingdom Metazoa; phylum Chordata; class Actinopteri; order Cyprinodontiformes; family Nothobranchiidae; genus Aphyosemion; species Aphyosemion australe. Next base: position 702,140 of record SSNS01000240.1, on the reverse strand, counting down.
CTTCAAATTTTACATTTTTAATACATAAATTGTGGTCGACGCTCCATGGTCATCCTCCACCTTGAAATACGGTAGCTATTTAGGGACATATGAGCTCCACGTTATGCGTTTGCACTATGACTGTAACCTGAAAGAAACAGCAGAGGGCAGCAGTGCGCCCTGGAAGCATGGCGTCTGCCAATTCAACTAAGAAGAAGAGTCTATGGTAAAAAATGCTAGAGTAGCATTTTTTGCCATGATTTCTATGAATATCACACATAGGACCTTAAGAAAAGAAGATCTTGGATTAAAACTTTGACATGAAAGGCAGAGGGAAACATGCCTTCCTTTAAACGAGTCATACAATAAATCTGCTCTGATCTAGTATGAATGAGTTGTGAGTTATTCTCTGTAGAAAAAAGTCCTGACACTCCTGTTTCATGAAGTAGAAGTTAGCCGGAGGAGTGGGGAGTGGAAAACGACGAATCTTACTCGTTAATATTCATAATATGTCTCGCTTGATTGGCTAACAGCAATGCAACTCTTCCCCTGCCTTCTCTTGCTCATCTTTCTTGGGTTAAAAATGCAATGTTGATGTTTTATCGCCACAAATAAAGCCGGGCGTACGCTGTGTGACTTTTTCACTCGTAGCATTCAGCTCCATCTCAAACTTTACGACTTCCACGCAGAGCAAAGCTCACGAGTCATGTTCTCACTCTGTATGCTCGGATGTGACCTGACGGCTCATGCTGTACGTGTGGGAGTCACACTTTTTATTCCGAAAGCCCAGATGACCCGGAGACTGTTGTGTTGTTGTTGGTGTCTTTTTTCTCAACCTTTATTTACAAAAATGAACAGATACAAACTTTGTTGGTGATGTCTGTTGTCCTTCAGTCTTGCCGTACGAGGACATGCAGGGGTTTATGCGAGTTGGAGAAGGACGACCAAAGAAACATGCTTTCTTAACAATCCTCGTCATTGTTATATGACAAAAGTGTAAAAATAAAAAGAAATTACACGTGTTGGTACAGAAATAGCTGGGGAGTCGTGTTGGCGCATGTGCTGTGTGAGCGGTTCTGGTACATTTGGGTTGCAGCGCTGCTTCCACAGGGCGATACCCTCACGAGGGACGAGCAAAACATCAAACATGTATGATATTTGTGCAAATGCACAATTGCTGATTGGGAGCTGGTCGTGAGGTGTTAAAGTAACACTCCGCAACTTTTACGGCTTAAAATTATGCATTTTTGTAAAGTTTTGGCATCATACTATTATCTATTATGTTCATTTTTGTACCTGTGATAGTGTTGGGGGGTCCCACGTCTGTTTACCGCACTATACAGTTTTTAAGCTCGGGTCGCTACCGGAAGTACTTACTGGTGTTGCTTTACGGCAGTATATGGCAAGCCAAAGGGATAAAAAAAGTGTGCGTTCTAAACGCGCGTTATGTCCGCCAAAATGCGCGTCTTGAACGCGCGTTTTGACGCCAAAGGGGCAAAAACTCACGTGTTCTAAAAGCTAGCATTATGTCCGCCAAAACGCGCGTCTTGAATGAGCATTTTGGCGAACATAATGCGAGTTTAGAACGCAGAAATTTTTTTATCCCTTTGGCTTGCCATAATTGTATAACGTAGACTCGCTGTAGCAGCGGCAGATTCACCAAAGAAAGCTAAAAATCCCTTATCAGAGGAATCTAGGAAAAGAAAAGAAGAACGTGATAGAGCAAGAGCAAAGACCAGAGTTATTATTGGGCCGTCTTTTCCTCGCTGGAGAGCTCTTTTAGAAAGAACAGCATGAACTACGGACTCTGACCTAGCCGTGCTGCTAATGGCTAGGTAAGTAATAAATGATTTCACCAGGGTTATTGTGTTTGGTCGGGCATAAAGTTGTTATACAGTCATGATAAAACTATTTATTCAATGTGTGGAGGTGGAAAAGTTTGTTTTCGTTGTTTTGCCTGACATAGGAATGTAAACATGCCTCTTATGCCCCAGAGAGAGATTTAATGTTACGACAGTGACGTTACGCAGCATGCCTTGAGAGGGTGACAGAGAGCATATATCCACAAAGTTCAGGAATGTGGCTTTAATCGCCTCGTATAACCCTCTACACCAGGGGTTCCCAAATTGGGGGTCGGGACCCCCAAAGGGGTCCCCACAAGATTTCAGGGGGTCCCCACAAGATTGTCTTTGCTGAGATTGTGAGGTTAGCAAGATTTTATTTGTAAAAATGACATTTATAAAATCCCAATAACACACCCTACAGTATAATCAGAACTTCATATAAAGGTTATAACTCTGTATGTCTGCATAAAGTTTGTAAATGATCACATTTAATGTGTTTGTGTGTGTAGGAGTTGGGGTTGAGGGTCCTGGCTTGTCTTGGACACGAGCAAGGGGGTCCTCAAAGAAAACATTTTGGGAACCTCTGCTCTACACGACGCAAAACTCGCCCCAACCTCAAAGACTCTCACATGAGAGGAAAATCGGCTCAAAACGGTCCAAAAATCGCACAATGTACGCCCGGCTTAACACAAGCCTGAACATGTTCCGCCATGTTGTGGAGTTGCTACTGCTAAGGGTTAGCTTCTACTGGCCAAGGCGGGTGAGTTCATGAACGCATATTTGACGTAGAAGAGACTGGCTTTTTCTGACCTGATATTTTGCATCTATTTCTTTTCTGTGGCAACTGCAGGAAATGTGGGTTTAAGAAAATGTTCCTGTTCAGCATAAATATGCAACTCAGAATGACTGATCGTATTTCTAAAAGAACAAGCATTACACATTTGCTCAGTGAACGAGACCTTTATGGAATACTGGGCCTAATACTGCAGATTTTGTTGGTAAATCAGACAGTTGTAGTTATTTTAATAAGACTTTCCCAGCTGGACACTATACACAATACATTGTCCCTTCACCCTGCGTGAGTTTATTATCAATCCTGGATTGCCACAGTGTTTGAAAATTAATCCATTCAGGTATTTTATGGCTCATGGAACCAAGCTGAGGACTCTGACCTTTCATCGCTGCAGTTAAATGAAACTCATTAGCGGCTAAATACCCTGTGACGCATTCTCTGAGTTAGCATATTCCTCAGGTTTTTGTCAGCAGAGTCTTTTTATGTTGACTTCCTTTAATTAAGCCCCCAGCTGCACTGATTGTCCAGTTTGTAAATGTGCCACAGAGAACCATTCCTAATAACGATTCCTGATTTTTTAAAGACCATGACATTCTACTTGAGTTTAAGGGTGTGAAGCTTTCCAGGACAAACGGGTTGTAATTTTGTTCACATATTGTTACTTTATTTATATTTATTCAATTAATCCTTTAGCAGCTGGTAGATACGATCTGCAGAGAGCAGAATGCAATTTCAGACTTCTTGAAAAATGTATGATTACTATTAAACATGGAGCCTTTTGACAAGCTGCATTTTAATAGTATTGTGGTGCCATTTAGAGATCAATGCAAGCCTCACACACACACATGCACGCGCGCACACACACATGCACAAACACACACACACAGAGTTATGCGAGCAGCTCATGGATGAGATGCATCTTGGGAAATCTCTTTAATGAACAAACAGTAAAGAGAAAATCAGAGCAAGACTCCTGCTTCTGCATCACTAAGCAGTACATGGCCACATTTAAAATGTTCATCTTTTATCATCAGGCTCGCTCTCTCTGTTTTGTCTCCTCGTTCCTCGCTGCTTTGGATCTTTTAGCTATGTAACCAAAGCTGTTGCAGACACTTTGCAGGCTGTTTTTTCAGCCTTAATAATGCATAGAAGTTGTGGGTGATGTGGAAACGGCAACTTTGTTCAGGGAATCCCTAGTGTGACACAAATTGATGGAGATCTATGAGAAATCCGGCTTGTTATGAGGGAACCAGAGACGCTTGTGAGGTGTGTGTTGGTGGGGGGTGATAAGAGTTTGTGCGTGTGTGTGTGTGTGTGTGTGTGTGTGTGTGTGTGTGTGTGTGTGTGTGTGTGTGTGTGTGTGTGTGTGTGTGTAAGGGGGCAGAGCGAAGACAGAGGAGAGGGAGGGGAGCAGCAGGTTGCCAAAGACCAGCCACCGACTCTCATTTAGAAAACGATCGAGAATGACAAAGGTTTGCTTTCATCCGGGGATGAGGGAAGGAACAGTGTGGGAATCATTATACCACACACACACACACACACGCACGCACACACGTACAAGTTCACTTCACACAGTTCAGTGAGTCTGCTACCCTCAGCTCAAACCTCAGTAAATTAAAAAATCTAAGCAGAAAAAGCATTTATGTGCAATATTTGCAATGAGGAGGTGTGTGAGTGGGTGGTCTGCTGTCTTAATTATGAATTAATGAGGGGGGCAGGGTGAGGATGGCGGAGAGAGCTGGAGATGGGGGATTACCTTGCAGATTCATGATGAGTAGGAGGGATTCTGGAGCACTGACGGGACAGGGGACTCCCTCTCTGGAACAGCTGCACCCCGCCTGTAAGACTAAATTTCACTAATCTGCTCCGATTCACGACTTTGGAAAGAGTGACCGTAAGATCTCTGGGATATTGTCTGAACATGTGATTTGATTTTTTGGTCCATTTGAGCCATAACATCTATTTTCTTATGAATTGAGGGAATTTATTTGTGACACAACTAAAAGTCTCTGCTCCAGTTTCACCCATAATCCCTCATTTTCACACAGAAAGCATTAAACATCAGATTTCCAAGAACTTTAAATAAACCATTCTTTCCATCCATTCTCTTTCTTTTTCCATCTCTGTTTCCACACCAGAGTCGTCGGTTGCTTTTCTCTCATCTATATTTATGTACTCCACATTGAAAAGTTCTTTTGCGTTCATAGCAAAGCTGTGCATGGATCCTCACTGCAATTACTGATTAATTACAGGGAATTAAAGCAATTAGAACTGCTGAGATATACAATTAACGAGCAGACTCTTCACGATGCCACACACCGGCTGTGCAATCACCAGACTGCAATCCAAATACCTCTGCCTTTTTAATCTCTCACAGTTTTTCTTTTCATTTTCTCATTCTGCTCTGCAGCACGTCCTCCTCACACACACACACACACACACACACACACACACCAGTACCAGCAGGGGCAGGTTTTCCAGTTCATTAGGAAGTATTTAATTTGAAAACACCTCTGTGCTGAGGGAGATGTGAGACCCCCCCTGAGGGATGGAAACTATAGCAGGAGTGGGCAATGAGGAAAGGGATTCCTCCATCTGTTCCTTCAGTCCCACGAGGCAGAAACCAGCAACTCGACAGCAGCAAAAAGGAATAACAAGAGGTAAAATGATCTTTGTGATCACATTTGAGCTATCATTGAGCTGACTTAAATACGAGTGACTGCATTATTTGATCACACAAATGTCCTTTTTATACATTTTTAAAAGCTTAAAGACCAAGTTCCCTGAGAAACCGTTTTTTTTATTTATTTTTGGAATATGATCAGTCACTCTGAGTTCAACATGCAGGTTAAATGTGTAAATAGTCTATACCCCTGTCTCCTGCAGTAACCACCCATAGAAAATACACGAGGAAACGATCGGATCAGAAAAGCCAGTCAGATCTATGTCACAATGAAAATTAGCATTCATGGACTCACCCATCTTGACTCATGACGGGGAAGGCTGGTTTAGCATCCAGGATGGAATCTAACCGTTAGCATTAGCAACTCCCCTGTGTTATTTGTGGAGATAAAAATGAGTGAACTTGATCTTTAAAGACAGCGTGTGTGAAAAGGTTTGACACTTTAGTGCCACGCAGTTCAGCGTAGGTATTGCAGCTGGCCCACATGCAAAGGCAACATGTTATTGTGGCACATGGCTGTGTGGGAGCGGTGGATGTTGTAGCACCTGTCTGCAGGTATTTTCTGCTGCTCTGCTTCTACCTGCAGTCAGCGTCTCTCTACCGCTTCTACCCGCTGCTGCCGTCTCGCTCTCCCCCCGCAGACATGCACGCTGTATTTCAAGATGGCGTGTCTCTATGGAGCGTTGACCACAATTTACATATATAAAAAGTGAGTTGTGACAGATGGCTGCTCATACTGAGCCAGGTTCTGTTGGAGGTTTCTTCCTGTTAAAAGGGAGTTTTCCTCTCCACTGTCACTACATGCTTGCTTTGTAAGGAGACTGCTATAAAGACACTTTAACGCCAATCAGTGACTTGATGCAATCTGCTGGTTCCTTATATAGGAAACTTTTGACTGATTGGCTTAATGAACTGAACTGTATTGGAATGTTTACTTTGTGAAGAGCCTTGAGACGGCTCTTGTTGTGATTTGGTGCTATAGAAATAAACTGAATTGAACTGAATTAAAAATTCAAACTAATAGGAATATTTAGAATAGATCTTGGTGAGAAAAATAAATTAAAAAGTACAAGTTTGTGAACAGATAGACAGCATTTGACAGTAAACAAGTAAAAATATTAAAGCCCCATTCCTGAACTTTGTGGATATATGCTCTTTGTCGCCCTCTCAAGGCTTGCTGCATAACGTCACTGTTGTAACATTAAATCTCTCTCTGGGGCATAAGAGGCATGTTTACATTCCTAATGTCAGGCAAAACAACAAAAACAAACTTTTCCACCTCCACACATTGAATAAATAGTTTTATCAGGACAACTTTATGCCCGACCAAACACAATAACCCTGGTGAAATCATTTATTACTTACCTAGCCATTAGCAGCACGGCTAGGTCAGAGCCCGTAGTTCATGCTGTTCTTTCTAAAAGAGCTCTCCAGCGAGGAAAAGACGGCCCAATAATAACTCTGGTCTTTGCTCTTGCTCTATCACGTTCTCCTTTTCTTTTCCTAGATTCCTCTGATAAGGGATTTCTAGCTTTCTTTGGTGAATCTGCCGCTGCTAAACAACGAGTCTACGCTATACAATTATGGCAAGCCAAAGAGATAAAAAAATTGCGCATTCTAAACTCGCATTATGTCCGCCAAAACGCTCGTTTAAGACGCGCGTTTTGGCGGACATAATGCTCGCATTTAGAACACTTGAGTTTTTGCCCCCTTTGGTGTCACAACGCACGTTTCAAGACGCGCATTTTGGCGGACATAATGCACGTTTAGAACGCTCACTTTTTTTATCCCTTTGGCTTGCCATACTCTGCCGTAAAGCAACACCCAGTCAGTACTTCCGGTACGACCCGAGCTCAAAAACTGTAGTGCGATAAACAGACGTGGGACCCCCAACACTATCACAGGTATGAAAATGAACATAATAGATAATAGTATGACGCCAAAACTTTACAAAAAAGCATAATTTTAAGGTGTAAAAGTTGCGGAATGTTGCTTTAAACACTGTGACTTTTTCACTCTCCTTTTTTGCTCCTGTAATGAATGTCATTGCTGCTGTGACATCAAACTTTCCCACTGAGGGACAATAAAGGGATTTTCTATTCTATTCTTCTATCTGTAACCTTTCCCGTTCCTGTTTTGCTGTAGGTTAAATCCTTTTTCACAGGCCAATGACAAAAACCAAAAAATAATTTCCTTCAATAAAAATGCAATATTTAATCTATTAACATTCATGCTTTGGAGCAGAAAAAGTGCATAAAAACACAATAATTCAATCTCAGTTTGCTCCACTTTGATTTACTCTGATGCTCACTGGTTCTACCAGATCCCTGCATCTCTGGGGTTAGGCTCTGAGCTGAGGGAGGTGTTCATCAGTGAGACTGCTGTGTTGTTTTGTTCACCTTCATCACAGACAACAGTTGTAGGTTTGTGCTGCTGAACATGGAAAGCATTTGAGCAGCTAGGCCAGAGTTGGGTCAGTGTGTCGGGGAGGAAAGATAAAAACTGTAGCAGCCAGACTCATACTCTGACTTGATCGTGTCACTACAGTGGAGTTCATCCAGCTCCATCTGGAGGTTGGTGAGCTTTCCACATCAGCTGCAAACAGATTACTGAGCAGATTGAATCTTGATTTCTGGGCTTTAAAGTTGGCAAATGGCCGGGTAAACTCTGCGCTGAGTAAGAGGAGTATTTTCAGTTTGTCCGAGACCGAGGAGGGTACGACTGCAGATGCCGAGACTGCTAGCATGGACGCTAATGGCTGTAAACAGAAAGGAGGGGGAGCTTCAAATGATGTGATAACGCTGCAAACACTAGGGTGTTTGTAGTTTTTGCGGCAAATGAGCCGCCGAGCCAGTTAATACACATATTATACTGTATATGATCTTGTGGGCCAAATATAAATAGACCATGGGCCAGATTTGGCTCGAGGGCCTGAGTTTGACTCGTGAATTAAAGTTAGGGATGGGTACTGAATTTGGTACTTTTTAAGGCACCGACCGAGGACAGATTCATGTGATATGAAACTGTGCCTTGTTTCGATACCTGTCCTTCATAACAAGAACTTTGCCCATCCAGATTTGCCCAGATAGACAGCAGCGCCGATGCAAGAGCATAATGTTGTAAGTCACTGCGGGCGAGCTGAAAACAGAGCAGGCAGCATGGCTCTAAAGTTTGGGTCCACTTCACTAAATGCGATAACTTGGTGATGATGAAAACATCAATAACAATCTCAGTGAGGCATCATTGTCTTAATCTGCTCCAGCAGGTTAATAAACTGTTTAAGATAATGTTAGCTTGATAGTTTAGCTTCCGTTCAGCTAATGGTGCATTCACGTTCTTCTTGGAACTTGGAAATTCCGACTTCCAAGTAGGAAAATCAACTGTTTGAAAAAGAACGGCAAAAGTAAATTTAGTTCACAGCAAAGATGTTTGCTTCAGTTTAATTTGCAGTTTCTGATACTACAAGGACTCATTATCACACAATTTGTCCAGAGGGGAAAGGAGAGGAATAGGAGCACACGGAGCTGGGTTTTAGTTTCTGCATCATTTAGAAACAGTTGTGATTAAAGGTTTTCATGTTGAAGAATTTTGTACAACACTACGATGATAAAATACAAACAGTTGTATGTTATTTATTGTGATGTTTATCAAATATGGTTATATATTGAGAAAAAATATTTAATTAAAAAAGAGATTTAATTAATTATTAAACACTGAAAAGTATTGAAAATTGGTACCGTTAAGTACCGGTATTGATTCGTAGGTACCGGGAATTGGTACCGTATTGATTCAAATGTCAAAGGTACCCATCCCTAATTAATGTATCATTCAAAGTTCAAACAGAAAATTGGACTTTCTGAATCAAAACTGGCATTCACCCCACAATTTATAATAATTAATAATTATTTGAACCATTCAAAATACAAAAAGTCTGTTAAAGTTGCATCATTTACACGCCAGTTAAACAATCATTCAAACAGTCTTTCCTTAATTTAAAGCTGCAACGGCAAATTTGGAAAACAAATTAGCTCAAAACATTTTTTTTCATGCCTCTTAACAACGTTCTAACATCGTATAGCCATAAATATGTTGTGGAGATAAAAAACAAACAAAAAAATTAATGAAGTGGTTCTCTCGCATTTGTCTAAAAACCTCCACCAATAACACGTTTTGGACCAAAAGCAACCATTGGACCCTCCGGTTGTCGGTCTGGCTGAACCGCCACACTTCCCTGGGTCCTCCACTCATTCCACACAGAGGTTCTCAGCTCAATAATATCAGACAAGGAGAAACAGCCGCTGCTACCACTTCAACTTTAGAACAAACTACCCATTTCATTTTCCTCCATTTATCCAGGGTCAGAAATGCTGTCCATAAAAGTTATGAACAGAATCAATGAGAAAGGGCAGCCTTGGCGGAGCCCACTCTCACCGGGAACGAGACCGACTTGCTGCCAGCAATGCAGACCAAGCTGTGACACTGGTCATATTACCAGAGTCCCAAAAAGAAAAACACCATTTGAAGTCACAGACAACAAAAGACATTTGGACCTCATTTCCTCTTGAAATGTGCGTGTCCGGTTCTGGCAGAAGCGTCTCAGCGAAGATATCTGAGGGGAGGGGTGAGTGCTCTGTGACCGCGTTTGCATTCAAGACTCAGGTTGTTCTGTAGATTCGCTAAAGCAGCTTTAAGCCACAGTGTGTATGTGTGTGTGTGTGTATGTGTGTGTGTGGGGGGTTCCCTTGTTTATTGCACATTTACTGTCTGAATCAATCTAAAATAGGTCTCATTGAAGAACTAACACATAACATTCCTGCAATTTCTGCCCAAGAGGCTTTCAAAAAGCACTCCCCGAATTTGAATTAACGCTGTTCTTGAACCATTTGCACCAGAAACGTGGTTGAGGTTTCTTTTTAAAGTAAACACTCAGAGGTTTTCCCTACAACAGTCAAAATTTGTGTAAGTGGTACTGTCATAGAGTAATAAGAGCTATAAATCACAAAAAATAAAAACGTTTTATGGCCGCCTATTAATTTTTTTTAAATAAATGCATAAAAATGACATTAGCAATGTGACATGGACTGGAAAACACTATGTGTCTATAGCCTGAAGTCTTACTTTGTCCCAAACCAAATTTTACAGTAATAAACCTAAAAATGAGCATTTGGCACATGTTTTTATAAGATAAGTCAGGCGTGTCAAAAGTGTTCAAAAGGTGTGCCATTTGGAGACCACTGCCCCATACTTAGGAAACAAGTCTTTTATATTTGAATGCTTCAACATAGAATCGTGATCTTAGGCTCTAATGAAAGGTTACACACAGGACTGTACTATCCCACATCTAGTTCCATTCTCAGTGTTACTTACCAAGAGTAAAGGAGGCACACACTGGTGTGTGTAGTCATCAGGTAGAGATGGTAACTTTCAAAACTGCTGCTGTGAAAAAGTTTCTTTGCGCTCAAATTTTGCATTTGTTTGGTGGACCCGACACCCACATGTAAGATACCATTCATTTCTGAATTTCATTGGCTATCTGATGCTTGACTCACCAACAAACTGCTTCGTGACAGGCTTGAGCTACAAGCATCACAATAGAGGGAGGGGCTTTTTAGTCATCGGCCAATAGGAAGAGATCCTGCATTTGCAGCGGGGGTAAACCATCTCCTATTGGATGAAGTAAGATGTCAATCAAAAGCTTAGCCATCATGTTTGGTTGAGTAAATGTTTGATGCTAATAGGAAGAAGCTAGCGGACGATGTGAACAAAACAAAATGAAAAACGGATGTATTTGAAGGAATATTCGAAGGCTTTCAGCAGCACATTATGTTGGATTGTGGACATAAGACTTGTTGTGGACTAACTATTTTACTGGAGTACTTTTATTGGACCCTTTTGGATACAAAAAATCGTTTTTGTTCAAGATAGCTGCATTCTGTAGATCTTATAAAGCATCAAAGGTAAGATTTTAATAATTTTGCAATTGCGAGTGGTTTGAAAAAGGTGTTTACTGTGTCTACAGCTATGATTTTGTGCTTGATTGGCGTTCATCATTGGAATCTCAAGATTCTTAGCTTTCCAATGATGTATAACTTTTATATGTGTACCTAAATGGTGTTGCGGTAGTACTTGGAGTAGAACAGGAAGTTGATGTGGGCCCGCGGGCGGGCCACTGGAATGTTAAGGGGTTAAAACACAAATAAATAAAAAACTGAGATTTTACAGATTGAAATAAAAAAAGTTTTATAAATTCTAAAAGTCAATTTATTTCAGCAAAGCAAAAGCAGAGAATATTAGAAAATTTAAATGTCTGAAAGTATGAAATATGTGTAAACAAAGATCTTCCTCTGTTGTCGTCAGTCCCTACTTACCTGGACTGAACTTTTTACTTCGCTAATAGAGTTTTATTTGAGTCCAGGTGGCTGAAGTTTATAAATGATTATTTTCCTTGTAAGACTCTTATGACAGGAAACTGGTCTGTGCTGTAATAAATTCACATTTTAAAACTTAGCAGACGTTTATTACCTGACAGCAGTAAATAAATATAACTCATGTGGAGGATCAGCTGCTTTAACGTGCTTGAATTCCAGCCTGGGAGAGATTTTCATGGGTTTCCTCGTGCAGCTCAGCTTTCCTCCCACACTGCAGCATCACTCGGTCAGAGTCTAAATATGACTGCGAGAGAGCATTTGTCTGTCTGTGAAGGCCCTGTGACTGACTGGTGATCTTTTCAGAGTCCCTGCTGGAGAGAGGACTGAGTGGGTAGAGACTATAAATGAATGCTTCACTTTTCCACACAGTTTGGCCACTATGACAGTGTTTCTGACTCAGATTTTTTGGTCCGAATCAGCAAGATTTAAAGTTGCAGAACCTGCCATCTTTTTCAGTTGGAATGCAACAAACCTTTACTGATAAAGAAGCGCAGATGCACCTGAAAACCAGAGAAAGCATTAACGAAAACGTGATTTAATGAGCCAACGGGAGCTCAAATTCTATTATTGTTTTACAGTAAAAGAAAAGCGACAGCGCTAACTTTGGTAGCCTGGAGAAAAAGGAAGATTTGTACCTGTGGAGAGGACGCGTGTCCCTTCTCTGGAGTTTCCACAGCAAAAAGCTCCTTTCACACAGAGGTGAGCTCAGTTTTAAAAGCAGAAAGGTTGAAGGAGAATTTTTTTTGTAAACAACAGAATGAAAAAACAGTAAACCAAATGAAACCAGAAAGGAAAGATTGATAGGTGACGGATGCTTCTGTGTCTTCGTCTCTCTCTCTCTGGCACTCTGAGTGTGATGCCTTCAGGCGGTGCCCACGGATACAACCCCCCACCCCCCAACCTCTTTGCCTTTATTTAAAAGCACACATCTCCATTCTGATTCTCATGAACTTTAGGCTTTCTCTTAAAAACTTTTCTGCACAAATCCATCCGTTGCATTTGCGCCTATCAAACCTGTGCATGGGGTTGAACCCGCGCTACGGCCTCATGGCCTCCACAACAAACTCTGACTCTCACAGAGCTTACATAAACACTGCAATATTTATGTTCAGACATAGTTTTTCTATTTCTTTTTTGTCCAGTTTCAAAGAAGAACATTTTTCTGCACTTTAAGGTTTGTTATATTTATGAGGAGCGTAGACTGTGTCCCCACAGCAACACCGTGACAGAGTCCTGCTGCGGCAAAACACACAACCCAGTTACAGCCTCAATATTCTTCGAGAGACCCGCTCATTATGAACAAAAGGCAGATCACATGTTTTAGTCATATGAAATTAAAACTAATTACCTGGTTTCTGCGTAAACTAGTAAATCTTCATAAACACGGAGCTGTGCATGTTAAAGGAGAACAGGATATGCATAGAACAGCAAATAAAGACAAAGATTTCTGAAGACATTTTAAAGATGCCAGCACAGCTTGTGCCTGAAAGTCCAACATAAGTCAACACTCTTCTATAAATTCAGGACTTTATTTTGAAATGCTCAAACTACAACAAAACCTTTTGATGAATAAACTGTAGCTAAAGGTGTAAGGACAAGATAAAATAAGTGATAAAGATGATTTCAACGTCTCATTAAGGTCTCTTTGGCATCCAATTTTAATTTTATGAACAGAATTTCTGAAGCTGGGATAAAGTTTGATGGCACGAGGATCTCGCCTCTTTCTTCATGGCTTCATCAACCTATGACCCTCAGCTCTTGCTTAGAGGTTCACAGCTGAGTGTGAAGCAGCTGGGATGATGATCAGCACCTCCAGATCCTCAAACGTGGTTCTGAAGGATGGATTCAGGTTCAGGGAGAGGTTCTACCTCCGGTCGAGGACTCGGAGGGTGTCATCACCTCTTTTAGACCAATTCCTAGGTGGTGTGACCCCCTCTCCTTCAGCCTTTTCTGAACGTTTGTGTTTTTATCATCTGTCCACATTTCAGTGAGAAAACATATTTCATTCTTTGTCCTTGCAAGTCCTGACTTCATTTTTAGCAAGCAGGAGCATCTTAGCTATGCTCCTGTGCCCTCCTGTATCCCAGAATGCAATGCAAACCTGGCAACGGGAGGGCATTTGGTCCAGACTCACCATGGACATCTTTGTCTTGGATCATTTCCACACTCTAAACAACCTGCTGTGTGTTTGAGCCATACTGAGTCTGAGCTCCTCCTAACAGCTAGGAGCTCAGGAGCCAGCTGAGGAAGACTGGATGTGTGGTCAAGAAGCCCCCTGGATGTCACCCGGGGGAGGTGTTTCAGACATGTCCTACCTAGAGGAGACCCTGGGGCCAACCCAGGACACACTGGAGGTATTATGTCTCTTGTCTGGCCTGGGACCCCCTTTGGATCACACCAGCACCAACCTGTTTCTCCTCTCTTTAATCCTGCCTACACGAGCTACACATACTTCCACATGGTCACACAGGCAGTTCCAGCTGCAGCCCATGAGTTATTTAAAGCACATGAGATGTAGCTGCATCCTTGTTCCAGGTGTGAATATAAGAGCCGCTGTCTGTCTGATGCTTATTCTTCTCTAACCTTTCTCATGTGCTTCGTCACCATCATGCAAACTAAACTCACTGGTGAGGCGGTTGTGGTCTCACTGGTGACTTTTTCATGCTGTTTACAGGATGGATGTGTTCCATTTTACCCTGTTATTTGCTGAGGACATGATGAGCACCCCCTTTTTTCTCTCTCTGGCCTGATTCCTTCTGGTGCAAATGAGAAATCAAGTCATCACTACAGCAAGGTTTCCAGTCCAGAACCAAACACGGTTTGCGGTTTACGGGAAGTCAGGAGCTGTATCTGTCCATCTGTTTGTAAAATCTGCTGATGGATCCACATGTCAGTGGATGATTGGCACTGATGGGACACACATGTTCCTTCCTTTTTCTCCTACTGCTCCATCGACACTGAAAATTCACTTTTTGTGACTAGCAAAGCCAGTCGTCTAAATGCAGCCAAATACACACATATTAACGTTACTGTTCCTGCAGGAGGGAGCAGAGACACCCAGTAGAGTTCTTTCTGTGTCACTGTGTGATATGCAGATGATCCACAGAGTTAATACAGACCAGTGGCACAGGAGCTTGAATGAGATGGCAGCCGATGGTCTTTAATGCAATCGCTAGAGGCCAATTCCTGATCTATCTGTGATGGCACTGATTCCTGCAGCAGTTTCACCATCATCCCACCTCCTCTTGGGACAGGCCATGGGAAGAGTTCAGGTTTTTTCTGTCTTCAGTGGTTTGTAATAAAACACACATTCCTTTAATTCCATTCTTTCTGAAATGCTGAGATTTTGTTTCACACAGACTTGGACATGGACGAACTCAGGTCTTTTTCAGCTGCAGGATGATTTGTACTGTTAAAAACCAAGTTCACTCATTTTTTCAACACATCTGTAGGGGTCTCTAGTATAAATGAATGCCTTGTGAGTCTTTGTGGGAAAAAAGCTCTGGCGCTCCTGTTTCAGGAGGTAGAAGTGAGCCGAAGGAGTGGGAAGCAGAAGACGGCAGGATTTCACATAGACATGTATATAAACACTAGATGGCTCACCCGCGGTGTTCGCCAATGGAGTGCGACATAGCAACGTGCCCCTTTCGTAACATTGGTGTCAATGGTGCATGTACTTAAATAACTCTAACTTGCTCAATTTTCTACCAGTTTTCAAACGGTTTGATTTGTTATGAACGCCAGAGATGTGGCTGTGAAATATGACGGATTTGGCCCATTAATTAAAAAATTTGCAAGTATGTCCTATCAAGCCTGTGTGTTATAAGGTTTGTAATAATGCAACCCACTTGTAAACCCGTTAATATTTAATCGAGTTAAGAGTGTTTTTGTTTAAGTTGTTCACTCACCTTCCATCTGCTACCATTGAGAGCGGAGCGTCTGCTGTCTGAAGTAAGATGGCCGCCGTTTAGCTACGACCTCAACTCCCGCTTTCACCATCTAGTGTTTATATATATCTATGGGATTTTGAGTCTTATTTCCTGATATTCTAACATCTCTCCTCTGATTGGCTAACAGCAACGTGACTCTACCACTGACTCTGTGGATGTTTTATCTCCACAAATAACACAAGCCTGGAGGAGTTCTGCTGTGTGGTGGAGTTGCTAATGCTAACGGTTAGCTTCTACTAGCTAAGACGTTCTCTGCAGTTTCCTGGACGCTAAACCAACAACAGCCTTCCCTGTCGTGAGCCAAGATGGGTGAGTCCATGCTAATTTTCAGTGTGACGTAGATCCGTGTGGCTTTTTCTGACCCGAGCGTTTCCCCGTCTATATTCTATTCCCCGTCTATATTCTATCAGCGGCTAATGCAGAAAATCGGGGTACATTTTCATTTTCAGCCTGCATTTTAAAAATTACAAGTAAAAAACGGTTTATCCGTGAACTTGATCTTTAAGTTGTGCTTTTGGAGCTTTGGACATTATGTATGCATTTTATGGGTAAATAAAAAGCAGGTTTCTTCACACTGACCCAAGCCCACATTCTGCCTTTTTGCATTAAACACCTTTCATCTGATTGCATCAGCAACAGTTAGCAAACAGAAAGCTAGAACTTGGCTGCCACTGTCAGTGCCTGCTGTTCATGTGAAAATTTGACCCGTTGGTTTGTGCAGAAACAGTCTACTGTGTAATGCAAAAGTGTGTTTAGTATAATAAACTGCATCAAAATTACTACTAAATACCTGTATAGCTAGTGGATTGCTGCAGATGGCTTGGTCCAAGTCCTTTAAACGTGTCGGCAAACTCAGGTCACACAGTTTCTCGTACTCACACACAAACCTGACAATACTAGCTGTACAAGCTAAACGCATCTTATGTATAAGATAAAAAATCATTTAAAATGTGGTGCAGAATAATTTACAACCAAAAATATTCAAACTTTTGGAACAAAATCTGAATTTTCCTAATGCAAAAGCCCTTTTAGTGACACCAGGGGGCATGACCAGACCATCACTGATGCTTTGATCCCTGAATCCACCTGGTGCAGACTGATAAGACAAAAACAAACTTAAATTCATGCTGACCTGCAAAAACACTTTCAACAAAAAGTAATTTGAAACATAATGTAATGTTAGAACATGTAAGAACAGTAAAGTACAAGCCAGAAAACCAGATAAATGGTGTCAGGGATTTTGAAAACCATAATAAACGATAAACACATTAAAATTTTGAGCATCTAAACATGAATGAGCAGATTTACTCAGTCTACTGGATCATTTGCTAACACACTGCAGTTTTACAACAGTAATTTTGAATAAAGCTTATTTTTGTCACCTTGCTTGTAGTGCATGAGCAGCCCAGTACTTGTAAATTGAAAATGCCGTTGTTTCCCATAACGTTCCCTCCCTCTGCTCCTGTCGTCTCCTCCTGTTTCCCAGAGAACAGTTTAACATGTAATGACCGCACAGTCGTACACTCACACAAATGACATCTAATGCATTCAGATCTGATAATGCACGCCACGTTGTATTTCCATACTGCTGCCTAGTACATCACCATAACATGAAGCCATTATGGTAATACGGCACCTGAGGGAATAGAGATGGAAAGAAGGAAGAAGTTGTCATGAAGGGGGTTGTCAGGAGAAGAAAAGATGGAAAAGAGGAAGAGACAGACTGCGTGCTCAGATTAGTGAAGGGTTAACGGGTACTAACCGGTGAAATAAGTATGCCATGACAAACCCGTGTGATGTTCTGATTGGATTTGTGGGCTGATCAAGTGTGTTCCCTTACAGCTAAATGACAAATGTTACATCTGAAATTCAGGATGGGAAAACCGTTCTGGGCTCCCAGAGCGAGTTATTCATACAGACAGAAATATACTTGGTCTATTCTCTTAAAGGCTGCTTTTTTATATTAAACATGCAGGATTAGTCGTTGTTCTTAAAGCTTGTTTTAGTTTTTTCCATCAGTCTGAGTTCACACCTCTCTGGGCAGTCCTAGGGCATCATATCTATTACTGCAAGATTGCATATTACTGACCAGTATTCTTACCATATTACAATTTTCTGCATCTCATTTATAAACTGTTAGGAAAACTTGTTGTTAAATTGTTGTTTTTGTTTAGTTGTTGTTGTTTTTGTTTGTTTTGCTGTGAAGAAAGTTTAACTCAAATTTACAATGAGTGATTATTCATTAAAGTTGAAGCTAGATATAAACTCATAAGTTCTTATTTGTATTTTTCGCCGTCACACCCACCAGCTACCATGCTGTCAGAAGAGGTTTAGGATTATACTCACTGTTAAACATGAGAGATGTTGTTTACCTTTTTGAAATGTTGCCACAATCTTTTTATTTCAAATTCAAGAAACAAAAAGCATTTTATTAATAAATACTCAAATAAGGTCACCTTGTTTTCTGGACGTTTGGTTCATTTTCATGATCAAAATGAAAAACAATTGCATTGTTGCTGGTTTTGTTGCATTGCCATAAAATCTAGACCAACGGTAGACGTAACAACAGATTTTGCTCTGCAGGATCGGTCTAGCCACGCTCCACTGTCGCCTCAGCAGGTCTACCATTGGCCTGAAGAGTTTTAGGTCAAGCCATTCACAGCGCTCTACGTTTGTAGCAAGATGTAGGGAGGGCTTAGCACCAGAGCTGCGACAGAGAAAAACTACAAACATGGCGTCGGCTCAGAAACGGCGAGAGGCACCTGGCTGCAGACCTCCACTGTCAGGTTGCTTCCGGTGCAGGCTCCACTGTCAGAACGACCTCCACTGTCAGGCCTGTCAGGGCGGAAGTGCAGACTTTTTTCCCCATCAGCCTTAATCCAATAGCCTAGTGAACTAGACCAAATTCTTGCTTTGCAGAGTTTGAAAAGCCATCCTATATATTCACATATATAGGATGGCTATATATTAGGGTGACCAAACGTCCTATTTTCCCCGGACATGTCCACTTTTCACCGTCTGTCCGGGGCGTCCGGGGGGGTTCCTATATTGATAAAAATGTCCGGATTTTCATCCAGGAGCCGGGTTTGAATTACGGGGAGCTGGAAGCCCTCAACAACACACCCAGGGAAGCCCGAAAAAAGATCCTGTTTCTACCTATATTTCATTATTTATATGGACTCTCAGCCCACCGGGGATTTTTGTGAGGAGAGGACAAATGCTGATTGTTGAAGCTGCGTCCTGCGTACGGCCACAGTAACATTCTCAAAGTGGCGCCACCAAAAAATAGAATTAACACGCGATCGTTCATGTCCGTTCATATAATCTTCTGTCTTACTTCTGTCTTTTAATCGTATCTTTTATTCGTGTCTGACACACTTCGCAGCGGAGCGCGTCACCCGTGCGCTGCTGATTTCACCCCACCCGCGCGGCCGAGCAGCGCACACTCCCCTATTTTTCAGCTGGTAGATTCATTTGATCTGTTTACTTCAAAAGCAACTCGAGGTGAAACAAGAGGAAATCAGGAAACAGTTTATTCTGGTGGATTGAGAGGAGAAGCAGGACGATCAGAGACAGACAGGACAGGAAAATATTCAAATAAAAAGGAGGAGAGCGAATAAACCGAAACTGCATTTGGGATTTTATTTTGAAATATGAAGACTGGAAGTACGTTTATGACAAACAAAACAAAAGTTTACTAAATAAATGACAACTACATATGAACTATAGAGAAATAATTGATAGATTTTACGTAATATTAAATAATTAATGCATTTGTGAGGAGAGCGAATCAACCGAAACTGAATTCGGGATTTTATTTTGAAATATTTTGAAATGTATCCCGTGCATTTCCCGTCCTGACAGGCCTCACAGTGGAGGTCGTTCTGACAGTGGAGCCTGCACAGGAAGCAACCTGACAGTGGAGGTCTGCAGCCAGGTGCTCTTGGAAACGGCACTCATCTTAAATGGCTTTGGCATCAACTTTGGACGATTCAGACTTGAGCTTTTCTTTGAGACATGAGCAGATAGAGGTACTTTTCTCATTGATTTAAAAAAAGAATGTATTTTCTTCTTCATCTTCAGGTCATTGCTCTGATTGGTCCTGATTGTCCAATAGCGTGCAGAGACAGTTTGAACCATAGATTCCACCCCACAGCTGAGCTCTGTCTGTGGGTCATGTCGTGGTCAGACTGTATCTACATGGCTTGCCAGGCTAGCTGGTGCAGTTTACCTATCAAACAAAACAACTTCACTAATGAGAAAACAATACAGCAGCATTGACAGAAGATGAGGAGATCCTTGCTTCAGAATAAATACACGTTTAAACGTTTTTGCTTCTGAGTCTGACTGGTTTACTTCCATTTTTACACATAATTGTTCATTAAGTTCAAACCAAGATGACTTTATCAGACATATTTATTATTTTCTCCTTCAGCTAATCGCTGTAGCGGTCTGAGGTTAGTGATATTTGGTTTGTTTGGCTACCAAGAGGTATCATCTGGTACACTCCACATAGTTTCCTGTGAAGACCACCAGGATAAAGTTTCTCCTGAGCTCCAGAAACCAGTAGGGTTATATTGTAATCAAAATAAGGGCCTCACTAGTTTTATATAAAATTAGGGGTGGGACTAGATTTTTAAAATAATCTAATTAATTAGAGGTTTTGTAATTAATTGATTAATCGCATTTTAATCATTCAAGAAAATTTGCCCCGAAAGCAATTTTTTTTATTTTTTGACATTATTATTGTAAACACAAGCTCTTTTAATTTATAAAAAAAATGCTTTTAAATTGTATTTCAATTCAAAACAGGAGAAAATATATATATATGTATATCACTGGCAAAAATAGGACAGACCTAAAAGTACAATACTATTTTAGGTACATTTTGATAATGGTATTGTCTTTAAAATAATAATAATAATAATAATAATAATAATAATAATAATAATAACAACAATAATAATAATAATAATTTGATTTGATTTAGCATCATTAGAGACAGAAATGAAGGCAAAAACACATGAAGAGGGATTTCTGATCACTCATGTGATTGTAGTGTTAGTTGTGTTTGGAGCACATAAAAAAGCAGCTTGACTAGATTGATATTTAGGGCATGGACTTTGCTGCTAAACTTCAACATTCCGCAAATGGTGGACCCTCGGGCTTAAAGGGTTAAATGCGTTAATTTTTTAACGCATTATTTTTTTCTAATTAATTAATCATAATAAACGCGTTAAAGTCCCACCCCTAATATAAAATATAAGAAAACATTAATAATGAATTGTGTATGTGACTTAAACACGGGAAAAAAAATAAGATTCAATTCAATTCAGTTTATTTATATAGAGCCAAATCACGACAAGAGTCGTCTCAAGGCTCTTCACAAAGATGGCTTCACTTGTTGAATAACTGTTGTAACAGAGTAAAAAAATGAGTTAAAATTAAAAGAAGAGAAAAAATGTTACAAAAACCATGAATTTGTGTGAAAACACCATCGTTCACTGCTGTCATACTTCCTTTATGTTACAATATGAAGTAACTTCCACTCTTACTTCTGTCATAATTATTCCAGAATTGAAAAGATGTTCTCAGTGTAAAACATCAGGCTGTTGTTGAGTTTTAAAGTCTTTAACTTTTCCAACTGTGAATAATTTTATACACACAACAAAAACGTCAGGCTTGTTTGCTACCTTACAGATAATGACCGCCATTTTTCTGGTGAAAGACAGGTTTATGCTATTTACGGGGGAACTCACGTCTATTGTAACATCACTCTGCATAAATCACTCATAATCTTCTCCATCATCCCAGCCTCACCTCTCCCTCTGCTGCTGCTGCTCTCCTGATCAGTCAATAACGCACAGTGACAGCTTATGTAACGCGTCAAGTTCCAAACCCAAGTCAACTCTCCTTGATCTGCAGCCTTTCCCTTCTCCTAAATGACTCACTTCAGTTACAACACTTCAGCCCTGGTGAGAGACGGGGGGTTAGACAGAGGCATGACATGAGAGGAGAGGAAACGCAGGTTTAATTATTCATACCTACTGCAGCAAAACGAGAGCCACAGAGACACGGAGAAATAAAGAGGGAGGGATTGACCCACATGGGAAGGTATTCCTAGTGCAGTGATGCACTCTGGGAACTGAGGCCGTACCAGCCCAGGGCCATGGGTGTGAGGGAACTCCTCTGTGAGAAGACCAGAGAGAGGAAGAGAGGATATTCATGAATTCTATATAAAACTAGCCTGTGCGTTCTCCCCTCCCTATTCCTTAACAAGCGTTTGCTGCTCTCCCTGTTTAATTCACTCTCTACTTTCCCTGGAGTCAGCCACGCCCTCTAAACAGCAGAGACGAGAAGTTTTATATTCAGCTTTCACTTGGGACCACATCCTTAAAGGTGTGTGTGCACAATGCACTCATGAAGAGGGTAAGTCCTATCTCTCCATCCTACCCTGGAGATACCTCACCCTGGAGATGATGCAGCGGCGTGGGGAGAGGACCTCTCCATTCAGCTCGGCGCTCCCCTGAGACCAGCTCTCTTTCATCTCCTCATCTCCTCGAGGCGTCGCACAACAAACAGAAATAGCACAAAATTATAGAACGATTTGGGATGGCTGTTAAACTTAGTCAGCCTAATCTGTTTATTGTAGTTTGGTCCGAGTGCTGCTGTGTCTTCATTCACCTTTAAAATCTGAAGTTACAAATATAAAACACCAGTACACAAGTATGCTGATGACACCACTTCATATCGCCGTGTCTACTGGTGACCCGTGGCTGACAGACCGATTTCACAGCTGATATTTTGACTTGAAACTGTGTGTTAACGCTGTTCTGTAAACTGCTAACAAGCAGATTTTCTAAATAAATTACATAAAAACTCTTCACATTTAAAATACCTGCCATAAAGTAGGCCTTATCATTGTCGTCATCAAGCAGGCAGAGCTGCGTCTGCACTTCCTGAGAGTGCCAGAAGCTGCTGACCACCTTCTACCATCCTCCATAGGGGGGGTCAGGGTCAGGGTTTGAGCCACAGCTCCTTGGTCTGGTTCTCAGAGCCAGAAGAGGCTCCAGACAGTCGTCAAAACTGCACAGAAGATCATGATTTTCCCCCTCCCATGCCTGAAAGACATCCACACATCCTCAGCTGCATGCAGACTTTCGGGGCAGCAGCTCAGGGGGCAGTAGCGTGTTGTCCAGTCATCGGAAGGTTTTAGGATCGATCCCGGCTCCCAGCAAAGAATGCTGCTGTTGTATCCTTGGGCAAGACACTTAACCCACCTTACCTGCTGGTGCCTGTGTTCAGCAGCCTCACCTCTGTCAGTGCTCCCCAGGACAGCTGTGGCTACAGTGTAGCTCATCACCATCAGCGTGTGAATGTGTGTGTGAATGGATGTATGATACACGGTAGTGTAAAGCTCTTTGGAGTCCTCTGACAGGTATTATACAAGTGTGGCTCATTTATCATTTATCAGAGACGACATTCATCCCGTCCATCATCTGTTTGACCTGCTGTCCTCTGGCAGGTTCTACAGGTCCGTTAGATCAAGGACAGACTCAGCAACAGTCCCATCCCATCCTGAATGCACACATGTACGAAACAGTTCTATTCCTCTCAGGTGCCAGCAGTGTTTTGTATTGTGCTTATTTTATGTTATGCTGTTTCCTTTTTCTTCACTCATCCTATTAGGAGCAGCACCTTGAAGCTACCGTTGCAATTCCCTTGCACCCTTTAGACCAGGGGTCTCCAACTCCAGTCCTCGAGAGCTACCGTCCTGCTAGTTTTCTGTGTTTCCTGCTCTGCCACACCTGAATGGAGTGATTTAATCCTCACCTTTCCTCTGCACAGGCCTGTTAATTACTCATTCATTTCAATCAGGTGTGTAGGAGCAAAGAAACAGCTAACATGTGCAGGATGGTAGCTCTCGAGGACCGGAGTTGGACACCCCTGCTTTAGATGGAGAAATGGACTGTAAACCTGACCGTTCTTCGTGTTCTAAGTGACTCACAGCTGATTTTGACCAATCAGATTAAACTGATGTGAAAATACAAGAATGCACTTTTACAATTTGCTGAATTGACCACTGTAACACTCTTTTTTGTGTTCTTACTGTGAAAACAGACAAATGTCAGCTACACAAATGTGTAACCATTTGCTGATGTAGACTTTGTCTCTTAAATGATGAGGAGGATGTGATGGCAAAGCTGTGGAGTGAAGAACTTTTATTTCCATGAGGCAACATGTGAACTGGGAGTGTTTAGTTGTGGCCATCCCACACCCCCAAAATTTGATTGTTTCATCCATCCATGTTCCTGATCGTGTTCAGGATCCTGGACGCCTGCTGCCTGTCTTCATCGCTGATTGAGTGGAAGGTGGAGGATAGCCTGGATGGACTGGTCCATCAGAGAATCAGAGTGAGATGAAAGGAACGAGCATTCACACAGGAGGGAAAAGCACACATGCAAACTCCTTAGGAAAGCCCCATCCGGGTATTAAAGTGTTTGCACTGGACATGTGGACACTCTAGAACTGAATTTAAGGGTATTTTACTGGTTCAAAAAATCCTTATTGGTC